>VKOC01016174.1:0-266414 GCA_009364415.1 Spea multiplicata
TACATACATATATATACACACACACATATACATATATATAGATATACACACACACATATATATCTATATATACACATATACACATATATACATATATACACACACATATATATATATACACACACACACATTATATATATATACATACAAACACATATACATACATATATATACACACACACATATACATACATATATACACACACACATATATATACATACATACACATATATATATATACACACATATATATACATACATACACATATATACATATAAATAATGTTTCCTACCTTTCCTCTGTTCTTTTTCCTCTTCTTCTGTCCTGTCCTTCCGGTGCAGTAAAGGTGGGCGTGGCTTCAGTGCTGTGTGCCGGGATCTGAGATCAAATCCCGACACACAGCATCAGATCAGTTGCCGCGCGCATAGGAAGGGAGCAGGATCGGAGGTCTGTATTAACAGACCTCCCGCTCCCTTGATTGATTTTAAGCCGGTTGGGGTGAGATTTTTTATCTCCCCAACCGAGCTTGCTCCTCCAGTGGCGGACATTAATGTCCGTCTCTGGAGGAGTGCCAGCATCACCCTGCCCGCCCCCCCCCAGCTCCCCGTTAGGTACTGTGCGCACAATGATAGAACGTGTGCGCTCCCTCAAAAAGTTATGTGCGCGCGCACAAGCGCACAGCTTAGAGGGAACAGTGGTCAGCACGCCTTCCCTTTAATACTGTTGTAGGATCTTATGTTATGACATGACAATAAAAAGGCAGATTTATACAATTAAAAATTATAATTGCATACAATTATATTTTTATACATGCACCTGTTCTGAATTAAATTAGCGTGGTTTCTGCCCTTTTTTCACGTTTCAGTGCATCCAAGTGAAATTTGCATTTTACATTAGTCTGTATTTATTTAATGTTCTCTACTACCTTGTTGACATGATTACAATTAAATGGAAGTTAAGTGCATCGGTTTATATGCATTGATTTATATAAATTAATTTATATATTTGCCAAATTTCCCTCTAGTTTGAAAGCTTCTGCTCCTTATAAACTAAAATTCTCAGTCTGTAAAAAACCTCTTTAAAATGGGGGTTTAAATGAAAATAACGTCTGTAAATAACTCAGCTTGTTGTATGCCCACAATCCTTCTTACCCTTAAATCGAATCAAATGATCCTCTTGACAAATGTTGCTTTAACTGAATGCTGATTTTCCGTATGTAAATATTAAGATCGACGGAATTATACTTCAACAATCAATCCAGAAAACAAAATCCAGAACACATACCTGGCTTTTGTAGTATTGAGATACTAATGGGTTTAAAAAAAGCATATTAAAGGACATAACCATGAACACTGAACCAAATATAGTAGGTTATAGGTTAGTGACATGCAATATACAGTTATGTCCTGATAACTCTGATCCAAAGGTTGGTTCTGTGGATTTTCTGATCTTTTTCCCTTTTGATCATTAATGATGATCGCATTAATTCTGGGGTGCTTTGCACTTACTTGCCTTAGTAACATAAGATACAAGGTATTTTAAATGGCCTTGTCAGCCATAATAGGAGTACTTTCTATGATTGCACTTTAAGATTATTCTCCTCAAGCTAATACATACAAATTGCTTCTTTATAGTTAACAGCTCAGATTGAAATGGAACGCTGGAATAATGTGCACTTGTATCTTTCTGCTACATTGACCTCCCACATGTATAATTACATTCAATATAACAGCACCTAATTGCAGTTTCCACAAAAAGGTTATATTTGAAGGGTGCCCACTATAGCATTATCTTGTAAAACATTTGATTTTAATGAACTCTTTATGCTAAGAAGACACGATTGTTCTAAAATAGTCAGATACAAGTGGCGGTCATTGAGTGTTGTGTATATTTACGAGCTTCCCGTTATGTTCATGATAAGTCTAAAAAACAACTTTCCTATTCAGTGACTTTCTAAGAATCAAGAGATGCCGGATTACATTAGCACATTATTCACAAAATGAGCCCCCATATATCATTGCTTCACTTTTATGTTTACTGTCCTATTCGGACATCCGGAAATAAATTTGCCAATTACACATTTGTTATGGTGATTGAGCATGTTCTTAATAGTACTTTAATGGTTTTATTATTGTAGTGAGTGTGTTGTGTACATTAAAGGGACAGTTTACTTTCCCTGACAGCATAATAAACAAATAATGTTTACTTTAATATGCATTCTTTAAAAAAGGAAAATAAATAAATAAAAACAATAAGACTTACCTATCGTGCCCCGAAAGATGTGTTCATCCAAACACATCTTCTACACAGAAAATAGCTGGAAAGTTGACAATGCAATATATTCCACTAGTCCAGAGCACATAGATATCACATGTATGTGGTAGGTCAACTTTGCATAATATCAATTTATTAAAGTTTATAGTGGGTTCAGCATTTTTTTACAGTTAAACAAGGAAAGCGCACATCATGCTTTTCTATGTGATCTACTGCAAGCACAAATATAATGGAAACAAAGAATTGTTGTTTTTTTCTGTACCTTTTCAGAAGTCGGGCACATTGTGAGATGGATGGTGCACACTGGGCTACCTAGAATGGGTATGAAAACATGTGTGATATGTGAGCATCACTCAATAACAAGAGACCACCAAATAATCAGTGTGAAAAGTGATTTCCACCTTTTTACTGTTTAGCCAGGGATGCACACCTCAAGAATTAGGGGCTACCCCTGAACTAACCCTAAACTGCCACAAACTAAATATTCCTGTAAACCTTAAGATACCCCATTTAACTTTTATCTTACACATGGGATGTTTTTTGCCAAAGTAATTTTCCTGGGCGTGTAGTTATTTACATTTTATTATCTAATCATGGATTATTGATTGTTC
Source organism: Spea multiplicata (assembly GCA_009364415.1). Taxonomy (NCBI): domain Eukaryota; kingdom Metazoa; phylum Chordata; class Amphibia; order Anura; family Pelobatidae; genus Spea; species Spea multiplicata. The sequence goes on from VKOC01016174.1 coordinate 2,888, forward strand.
TCACTGAGCAATGTCAGTGGGCTAAACCTATAATTTACAAGTGATCTGATCTAACATCTTACATATTTTTTATTTAATTTTACAATATTCATTTTTTGTTTTTAACATTTCGAACCTTAAATCTGATCACTGAGCAGTGTACTTTTAGGTCACTGATGATTGATCGAACTCACAGATCAGTAACCAGTGATTTAATGTTATCATCCCTACCGCTATACACTAACTGTAACCTAACTATAACCTTACCACTTAACATTTTCACGATCCGCTAACAGTACTCCAACACTACCCTTTACTCCCCTAACTCTGACCCCTAGATATAATCACTAACTGTTTCATCAATTATTTGATTGCTAGTTTGGAGAGAGAAAAAAAAGCTCTCTAACCCAGAGATCATTTTTTTATGTGACACCCATACAGAGTTTGAACAGTGAAGCAATGCAGCTCATACCACAACATTTCAATGATCAACTATCCAATGATTAATGTCCAAATAAATAAATAATAGGACAGCATCAGTATGACACGTGGAACTGCATCAATACCTTTCCCTGACATGTACCATGAATTTCTCACCAACCTGGATCTTACTCACACATAGCCTTTACTTCCTATACTTCCACCAACCAAGCCAGACTCTCCTTCTCTATAACCATACCAAAGAAATCTCCAGGTTTCTCCCAGAGAGTGCTGCTTCTCTGTTTCTCCGGGACATAGCATCTGGGTGGAGAAGCGAGGTCTAGGCATGCCCAGTCCCTATTTTCTTCCCACCCCTATACAAATTTAGGGTAGCAGTGTCCTTGCATGTGGATATCCGCGTCCACATAGACGGATGGCACTGCACACATATCTGGATAGTCGCACTATTGTGTGACCTATGCATTGGGCTCACCCAGCTATATGAACTGATAATGCATGCTATGCTTTAGTTACATCTGAATATGCATTGTCAAATAAGGAAGATATTTCAGATATATTCAGTAAGCAAAAAGCATACCGCAAAAATAAATTTGCATCTTTGTGTCCTTATAAAGTCAATTGAAATCCAATAGCAAATTTATATTTACATTTAAACCTTTTAAGTACAAGCCGCAAACCTAAATATGCAAAGTGCACATTATATATCATATAATCATGTGGCTTTAAACATGTGGGCACAAGACAAATATCTTCTTTTTTATGTTTTGTTTGCGTGTTATGTACAAAAAGGTACACAGAATTTCTCAGACATTTTGATAGAAATTCATTTTGAACTAACAAGTATGTTATTCACCAGTGTCAAAAGAGCTATTCAGTCTCAGGATTTCCATTTTCCCTAAGTTGTTTAATACTAACGCTATCCTGCAAATTTTCATCTATTTTGGAATTCACCGTACTTGTCAGTTTTAGCAAATGTTCCTTTGTCTTGGAATCAAAATAAGAGCAATAAAGAATTTTGGCCTGGGTATTCATTTCAAGAAGTAATTTTATGCAACAAAAATAATTGTACTTAAGTGACATATTTCCCCAAATATCTTGAAGTCTCATGATTTTTAAAATATGCATTCTTCTCCCTCGACCTGCATTTCTCTTTACATAAAAAGCCTGTCAGCATGGGAATTGTCAAATAGCAATACTTTTTTAAATGTAGGTCCAATCATAGTACACTACAATCGGACAGTTCCAAGCTGCTGATCACATATTGAACTGTGGTTTGGTGGTAGCGTTCATGTGTGGAGGTTAGTGTGACAGAAAAAGAGTCTGCGAGAGGTCTAAAAATGGTAGTCTGTGGCAGTAGTTAGGAATCAGGCACACAGAAGGAGACTAGAGAGAGAGAAAATTCTTTGCATGTCATTTTAACGGAAGGCATATTCTCTAGTACAACGATGGCGAACCAATGGCACGTGTGCCACAAAGGGCACTCCAAGGCCTCTGTTGTGGCATGTGGCCAGGTTGCTGACTGACTGGTTGATTATTCATATTGGCCCTAAATAAAGGGAGTGCAAGTTCTGTTTATACAGACCTCTGTTTCACTGCAAGATGAAATACAAAAGCCAGATAACCACTCATGGTTATTTATCCTTAATGGGACCCTTCAGCATGAGGTTAGACACTGGCTTAGACCACTTGAGGCTTAGAGCAATACGTGAAGACAAGAACAGCAAGCCTCTGGGCTTGTCTGGTGGTTACAGATTGGTGTTTATTAATGCCTCTTCTACCCCCTTAATTTTAGGTGGAGGGGTTTTCCATCGCCTTTACCCCACCACAACTTATCTTATGTGTGCTTCACATATTGCTCTTATCTTATTTTCTTTTTTTTAATCTGCAGGCATTGTACAAGAGGTTTATTGGAGCTGCTTGTCTAGAGTGCCATTTTTGGGGTAGTGAAAGATGACAATTACCTACCATGATGAGCTAAAGTGGCATGTTACAAGCAAGTGTAAAAAGATACCCTGGCTAGACACATGCAGCCACACACTGCGAGAATGTAGTAACATAGAGTTAGTATGTGGAGCAAGAAGAAGTACCTCGTTTATTGGCCCCTGTTCTTAAAGTGTCCTAAACAATTTTAATCTCCAGATTGACCCTGCTGCCAATTAATGTTGTCAGCATTTTGACTTTGCCTTACACACACTTGTTTAATCTTTACCCACTCAGCCCAAGGTCAAAAGGATATTGGGATGGAGTGAAATATATATCTCTGATACCTGCAATAATCACAGAGTTGGATTTTAATATTCCTTATATACTTTATTTAAAACAAGATCACAAAACCATATAGCATTCATACCATTGTGACTTATGTCACAGAAGAGAAAAACCATAGAAATCTTATCACAAGCATAAATTATTTGTCTAGCAATTTTGCAAGAAAACCATGCCATTTAACATCCGTCCATATGCTTTTTCCAGATCCTTGACTCAGCAATGCCATTTCATTACTGAAATATGTAACACAAGCGCTATAATTTATACATTAAACATATGCAAATATAAAGCTCTGGTGATGAGGGCTTGTGTGAATATTTAAGGAAAATATATTCACTATTATTTGTAAGCTGATATATCCTACTTCAAAGGAAAATGTATGTGTGAGCTGAATGTAAATTGCTCCAATTTTATTTAACACACACAACTAGCATGGGGCTGTGACAACATGATACGGGAAACCACAGTTTATGTATTGCAAAAGTTCAGAGAAATGCTTAGAAATTCACAGCATTGCCCTGTAGGAAACATTCCACTCTCCCAATTAGTATCATTTGAGCCATGCAGTGAATTAAATGTAAATTTTACATTACATCAATCTCATACTCATAGGGTTAAAATGAAATGAGGAACAGTTTGAAAGGAGCGTAGTATCTTCCAAAAACTTGGATACTTGGAATCGGAATTTTATCCCATGGGAGGTGGAGTCAACTTCTGTATTTTTGCTATAGTTACATTTAGGTTACAGCCATAGAAACCGATTTGTCTCAAGTTGTCTTTTTAGTTATTTTTTTTATTTACTTTGATTGTGGGCATGTGGTATTATACCGTTGAGCAGGTGGCATCTGTATTTTCATAGCCTCTGATCCATGAATGCCAATGGGGATCACAGCTCTCTACTTAGATTTCAATTTGCATCAATGGTTACTGTAATGGTAAGCAGCCATATTGGCTGTCAGCTCCATGGACCTGATAAATGCTTCAATGTAGAGATCAGACTTTTTTAAATTTGAATTTACAAAGACCTAACAGTAGCTTCTTTTCTCCTCAGAAAGTTCCTCACGTACTCATGATGCACAGAACTTTTATGAAAGGCTTGTGTGTAATCTTAGATATGTAAGACGGTAGGGAAGGCTTAGCTGTCACTGTAGGGGTAAATAGAATGTGGGTCCATCTATTAAAGTGGAGGTTGTTTCTAACAATTAAGACCTAACACTAGCACTGCCTAGCATCCTAGTAGGTGCCACTCCTCTTCACTATAAACCCCACTTCACAAATAAGAAATTGGTATTACACCTAACCACTAAGTAGCTTTAGGGTTTGCTGTCCTTGTTCTCCCCATTGACATTGCCTTCAATGCCTATGCCACACCGGTGGCTCATTGGCTTCAAGCCTGCCCATGCCACACATGTGGCTCATTGGTTTTAATCCTGCTTATACCACACCTTTGGCTAGTTGGGTACATGTCCTCTGCCTCACCTGCGGCTTGCTAGGTGATCATGGTCCTATATCTTCTTGGGCCCTACTTGCATCCAGAGGCTTTAGGTATTTCTGCTCATGATCTTGGATTTGATCCTTGCCGTGGATTTTGACACTTATGCCTACCAGTATACCTTTATATGCTGCGTGTTTGCAATAGTAATAACATATTTAGTCCTTAACTGCATCAGTGAGTGTCATATGTGTGTCAAAACGTACAGCTGTTTTATCTAATGGTCTTGAGAATAAACTCGATGGTCCAAAGAAACACTTTGCACGGCCATTCCACGTAGGAACAAAGGAAAGTGTTATTGCAAACCTGGCTCCTGATTTAAATATATGTCTGTTGTCCAGCTGGAGGCCCCCTCCATTACCTAATATATGCATTTGCACACTTACACTTATACACACATTCCCATGCTAACATATTCACCATAACGCACGGTCATACATATACACACTCATACTAACACACAATAACTCTAACACACTCAGGTTGGACAAGCTCAACTTTGGACTGGACCATGTGATTTTTGTGGTCTCCATCCTGATTGAAAAATCCAATAAATTAAATTGTATTAAATAGTTTAATGGGGCCCACATTGAAAAGTGCAGAAATACTGATGTACGTAGCAAGATTGCCTTTTGATGATGATGAAAAATTTGAATGCTGCACTTACATAAATTAAAATAATACCCTCTTGTACTTTACCTCTAACCATTCCTCCAAACAGTCCCTGATTTCAGGATGCAGTCTCAATTACCTAGGTAAATGCCTGCTTTTTCATGGGAAGCATGGGCCAGTTGGGGGGTTCCTTTGATCTCCTCTGACTGACCCAGGTAGATGAAAAAGCAATGGAGGTCTGTGCTTTTGTAGCACAGATCTCCTCTGCAGCTCCCACATGCCTTCCTCACGACACTCATGTTCTGAGGTTTCTATTCAGGTAAGGTGGTCAGGTGGCCCCCCACTTCCATGACTGGTGACGCTTACCAGACACAGGTGTCCTGATTTTACCGACACCTGATATGTTGGCGAGTATGAGTAATTGTAAATACACAAGGACAAAAGTTCCTTTTGGCTATATTCAGAAGAGTACCAGAAAAGTTGGCTAATAATTGACATTACTCTGTCCAAGTTCAACAAAGGGAAATACCTTTTAACTGCCAAAAAATCAGGGTTGGTCAGAAATGAATTGATAAAGAAAACTCATATAAGCAAATTGCTCTTTGTAAATATTTTCCAGCAAGAAGAATCATTACTGGAATTAATTATGTGGTAAAAAAAAACCAAGAACTACTTAGATTGTGAATCAGTTATTTCTAAAGATCTACAGGAACCGAAAATGTTTTGATTTAAATCCAAAGTAAAACCACTGAGTGTTAACAAAGTCAGAAAATATTATTATGATTGTAATTTCCAAGAAGAACCAGACTCTGGTTGGTACCACATGTTTATTTACACTGACATTATATTTTGGAATAATCTGTACACTACCTACATGTATGCATTCAGACCTGAACAAACCTTTATAGAATGTAGCCAGGAAACAGTGCATTCACACAGACAGGCAGACAGTAAACTCTTAGGTATCCTTGTGCATGATTATGTGTTTTACTCAAGTCTGTTTTGGAGTCACAAATAGACTACACTCCCCTGTTGTTGGCTTGACCCTCTGTAGCCAATGAGGACCATGCCTGGGCCACTTTCTGAAGCACAGGAAGAATCTTGTTGCACAGAGCCAAAACTTGCCCCATAATGATAAACAAGGGTGCACTAGGGAGGATGCAGGGCACCCAGGCACTTCAGTACACGAAGTTCCCAGCAGGGTTAGGTAACACACATTATGAGGGAGGGTTGGAGGGGGCAGGAACGAGAATAAGAGAGAGCAGTGCAAGATACACTGATGCAAGAAGGAACTAGAGGGATAGCAGAGTGTGCGTGTGTATGTATTGTATATGGATGTTGTGACGGAATCCTCCATCACTTGGACCACTGGCGAGGCCTGACTGCCAGCCTCCTCCCTATTGACTATGGGCCCTTAGTTTGTAAAGACTTCTGTGGTTACCGCCAGAATCATGTCATCACTGGCTGAGGGGATTATCTCCAGCATACAGCCAGGATCTGCAACCAGGGAGTGACCACCATTGTTTCAGTTTATTATCAGATCCACCCCCACCCCATGATGCATTAATGTGTTGTATGAGTCAGCCCCCCCAGTTCCTCCACTACAGACATTTACCCTGGCCATCTCTGGAACTGGTTTTGGCCAGCAATAGATAGTGCAGGTTGGAACCCTATTGTATTGTTAATCCCGTTACTGCCCCGTTGTCTCTGGGGGGCAGATTAAGGGGGCGGTTTGTGTCCCAATGTCTTGTTTTATGCTAATGTGTGTCTTGCTGGATATATCCAGCGCTGTGTGTGAGAAATAAATCAGCCTTCGTTTGGTTTTACCCTACACTGAGTCTCGGCTAATGACTGGGGAACCGGGGAAAGTGTGTTGTCCCAGGCTAAGGGAGCACAAGACAGCAGAGGTAGTGGGCCTAGCCAGCACCGTGACAGATATGTACAGTGTTAAAGTGACTTTGTGCATGGTGTTAGTGTATGGTGTTGGAGAGTGTGTATATGTAAATGCTAATATATGGTGTTTGACCTAGCAAATGTATGCATTTTTGAGTAGATAATGTAGTGTGTGTATGCCAGGATCCCACCCTGCCTGTCTGGATTATGTAATATCAATGCTTACTGTCTAGGCCTTTACATTGAAGTGTATTCAGCTTTGCTGTTTCTCTACTTCCTGGCCCTGTGCTGTTCCGTGTTGGATTCTTCCCATTTTGACCCTGCTTGCCCTGACCTTGCTCTTGGCTCCTGAATTGGCTCTTACTCTTTATCTTCTGGTACTGACCTGGCTTGTCTGACCTTGTCTGCCCTTTCCAAAGGCTTTCCAGCCGTGTGCCCTGTCCGAGGGCTTTGCGGTTGTATTGCCAGTCAAGACTAGTCCTGTGTTCTACTTACCTGTCTTGTCAGCTTACTACATATTTTTCCAGCCTCTTGTGTCTTTACTTGCCCGTCTGTACCCACCTACTAGTCATCGTGGGGTACAGACAGAGCCCTTGGTATCCCCTGCAACTGGGCTCCTACCCGACCTGCTTGCCAGAGTCCTGGTATGGTGTTAGCATGTGTGTAAGCCCATGATGCTAGCGTGAGTGTGTGTTACTGCATATTGTTAGAGTGTGTGTGTGTTACTCTTTGAAGTTGTATGTTAGCATGCGTGTAGGCAAATGGTGTTAGTGCATGTTTTAGTGTATTGTGTTAGCATGAGAGTATTGTATTAGCATGTGACACGTATGTGTCAGTGTTAGAATGTAAGAGGTGATACTAGGGTAAGTAGTGCCTGGAGAGGGAAAGTGTGTTTCTGTTTATGTTTGTGTAACTATATGGTGTTAGAGCAACTATGTGGTTGTTAGTGAATGTTGTTAGAGTGAACAAGTGTTACAGCGAGTCTGCATGTGTGAATTAGTCACAAAGGTGGTGTCGCCAAAGATACTTCTATGATAGCACCCAGGCCCTACTAACCCTAGACTTACCCTTGATGGTAAGGTCTTCGAGGTTGGGAGCACTTGTGATAATGGCATGTGCATTTTACAATAAAATATGACTACAAATCCTATTATGTTTATCATAGTGTGTCTTGTTTATTTAATTTCTGTGTCTAATGGCTTAGCTTGCTTGTCCATACATCAAGAATATCGAGAATATCCAGTGTGTATTTGTATTGTAATTGATATAGTAATACAATTTGCTTAGTTAGGTTGCCCGAGCAGTCCTAATGAAATCAATGGCATGGATTATAATGAATATAACGTTGTCTAATTACAGTCGGATTAAGTGAGTATTGTTTGGTTAGTGAGTTAGGTACACTAGTTTAACAAGATAATTGCCATGATTTTTCTTCTGATATATTGATTCTCACTGTAGAATGTAATAAGTATTGAATGTGTAATATTTTTTTTGTTATAGGAGAAGTGAGATTTACACTAACAGTTACCCAAGGTTTATAATCAGCCTACTTTCTGTTGATGTGATGACAGTATGACAGTTTTTGTCAATGTCGAACGTAAAGAAACAGTTACATGTATTACTGATAGCAGAGCCAGACGACCAATCTGACTTACTATGCTTGGTGGGCCAGTAGGGCAACATACTTACCAATAATACTGCCCCGGTGGCAGATCTGCCCATGGCTGAGCTCGGCTGCATGCTGCATGAGACTTAAATGCTGCATGCTGGCTCTGACTGAAAGGATTTTGTAGCATATTTGTCTTTACTTAGATAAAAATCGAGAATGACCACTCACAAGTGACTTGAACAGTCACAAAATACACACATTCCTGGGGTATCGAAATGCAATCAAAAAAGAAGTACCGCACACTTCAGTATGCAATTAAGGTGCACTAATGCTACCAGTATTTATTATTATGTACTCCAAACAAAACCCTTAAACATTTTGGAGTGTGTGCCCCTTTATCAATATTCTGACCCCTGGCCTCAGAAACTTATCAGCAAAAAGAACCTCCCCTACGTTTGTCTAGCGGCCTGCTTCTTATTATCCTTAATGGCCATCACTTGGAACTAGTGTTTGCTTATGGGAGAAAGTTAACCTTTGCCATGCTGGTTAGCAAGTCAGACAGAGGCAAGCACAATACAAAACTGACTAGTGATACGAGTCTCCCTCACAGGCTGGATCTATGTCTCTACATTTGCACATCCCTCAAGAATCAACTTCATTGTTGAAAGCCTTCTTGTAATTTTTAGATACATTTGTATCAAATTGTGAATCAAAAATTAGTAATAATGTGATTACTTGATTATATGCATATGCACTATATAAACGACACTATTTTGCATTGCAATACTGGCACATACTAAAACCAATTATATACATGTCTACATTTTTCCATGCCTACATTTTGATTCTCTAGAAAATTTTACGAAAATATATCAATTTTTATGTGAACCCGACTGAACTGCTTAGGGGCAGAGGCTTCCGTTGGCTTTCCTTGTGGCATTTTTCGCAGTCATACTGCAGATTCTATATTTTAAGGATTCAATTTCAGACATTTCATGGCCTTATTGCATGGAATTAAATATGTTGACAACCACTCCAGCAAGGAGGACACAGATAGACCTAGCTAGATAGATAGATACATCAAAGTACTTAAACGATATTGAGTGCTGTGAGAAGTGAAGAAATGAAATATATTTCTTAAGAGTGCCTACTGGAGGACAACATTTGAACACTGTGTACTGTGTACTGGTACAGAGTTTTAGGAATAGTGCTGATGGTGATGATGTACTGCTTATTAATCCTAAATCCTAATGTCTCTCATTTCATTCATGATTAACACAATAATACTTTACTTAAGTGGCATGTAATACAAACCAAGTGTTTGCGGTATCTTTACTTGGCCAGACTCTGGAAAATTCTTGATCTTTATGTGCTCTGGAATAGTTTTTTTCCTTATTTTGCCAGCACATACCGGTAATTACATGACCTCTATTCTTTTAGTCCCTGGTACTGTCAGGCTCCTCAATACAACTAGCTCCTTTAACCAATGGTTACTGGACATGGACTTACTGAACAAAGAAGTACACTGATGATTCTGGGTAGCAGGTGTCACGGTCCCGGATCCCATTACCGCCGAACGGGTCCTCGGTCGCGGATGACAATTACCCGAGACTCCATCTCGGGTCTCCACCGCACGCGGTTAGCTTTCCTGCTGCCGGCACGGGAGGCAGAAGGTTGAGTCTGGGGGTCCCACTACGGGTGAGCAAAGAGATACCCGTCAGCGCAAGAATCCCCAGAGCAAGAAACTTACCTGTTCTCGTGTCGCTGGAGACTGCAGGCACCTGGAACATGGGGGACGCGGCTATGTCGCGCGGCTGGAGACGCAGGTTTGATGGACGGCTGGAGGTCCGGTCATGGCGTAGGATTTACAAATCCGGAAAAGCTTCTCTCTGGCACACTGTTGTGATCCATTACAGCGTATTGTTGCCTGTGTTCTTTGCACTTACTCTGTGGTACTGTAACTCCTGCTTTCCGGCCTCAGCCCGTGGACTCTGGTCTGCTATGGAGAGCATTCTATCTTCCCTGCACAAAGACTCATAAGCCAAATAGTTATTGTTTATGTTGTCAGTATGTGGACCAGACTACAGCTAAAAACAATAACTAACACCAGAAAGTCAATGTTTTGAAATGACTAAAAGTTAATACAAAACAGAAATAGAGCAAACGTATTTATATTCTACAATACACAATTACTTCATAACAAACCACAGCAAAGTTGTAATTGTGTTGCCACATTTAAACAAGTTAGAGGACAGTTATCCAGTCTCATGTTTGCAAAGACCTGAAAGAACTGATCAACAAAGAGTATAAAAGAAGCATATTAATCAGGTACACACCCAAGCTTCATAATATATAGGAAAATTTATCATCGTCAGTATATCCTTTTAATTGTACAAACAGTATTCTTGTTGGACTTTCCACACAACCAGAATAATATTCCAGTTTTATATATAGATTTTATCCACAGGGTAGGAAGTCAGGTTGCCTTTATCACATTTGATGCACTAGCCAACTTACTGCCATATCACTGTAAATGTAGTTTATGTGAATAGAGGAGCTTATCTTCTTTTGTTAATGGTGAAGAGACCTTCTAGAACTCTCATTGATTAACAATGTGTCATGCAGAGCCTATATAATTCTTTTTGAAGCTCACTTTAAAATGCATCTTCAAATTGGTGGATTTAAACCGCAATTCCCCTGCAAACTGTGGCCTTAGTGAATAGAGTCATTTTGCAATTTGGCTACACTTCTTTAAGGTTTTGGGAGGTTTTTTTTGTTAAACATTAAATGCTTTTTTGTGCGTTTTTATCTTCTCTCTATATTATGTATCTGTATATGTATGTATGTATGTATACCACACCATGATGATCATACAAACTGAAAGAAAAAATGTGATATTGTGTGCTTTGGTTGTATTTCTGATAAACAAAAATAAAAACAGTATCTGAGTGACTTGCTTTCATCAATATTCCAGATATGTGGTGACCAAAAATGGAAAAAACATAAAAAAACAGGGAATATAGTGTAGTAATCTTTTTTAAATGTGTCAGGAATGTCACCCCCGCCGTCCGTGTGTGTCCTCGGCCGGCGTCTTCGTCTGTGGGCCACACGGTCGCGGACCGGATCCATGGCATTGGTTATGGCGCACGCCATAGGGGAAGTGTGTAGGGGAAGGAGGGCTTATGGGAGGAGTCAGACTTTGGCGGGCTATTTAAACCTGCAGCCCTGTACATTCATTACTTGATTGTTCTGGTTACCTGCTATATCCCTTTACCTTATAGCTGGACACTTGTTTTTTGGATTCTACGGACTTTGACAGGCTTGATTATACGGACGGCTGATTCTCTCAACCCATGACCACAGATTGCTTTACGGTACTGCTTTTTGCCTATTCCTTTTGCCTCAGTGAATAAACCATTGCTGTTGATTTATCTACTGGTTTCGTGTCTACTGCTTCACCTGGTGTCTTTCTGTGCCGTGCTCCAACCCCACAAACCTTACAAAATGATGATTAATTCATATAACTTATGCATTCAAATTTTATTGGAGTGCCACTGAAACTTCAACTTTGAAATTGTTGCTCAGGGATAAAGAAATAATTATATCTGCAGGGAGAGTAGTATTAAGTCACAACTGTCTTTCACGTTACGCATTTCGCTCACTACAGAGCTTCAACTAGGGATGTCAAGGGGTTACGATGATCCCCTTCAAATATCCTGCAGTATCTGAGATATTAATTTCAAATCAATTCCACCTTGTGCTCCCATAAGGGTTACATGCTTCCTATCATGGTGGTGCGCTGTGTACGACTGCTATGTTTTAGCTTATGTTTTGTGGTTACCACATATCTGCAATATTGACTAAAGCATACCACTCAATGGTTGTATTTATTTTTATTCATCAGAAATACCACCACAATATATTTTTTTTTCTTTCAGTTTTTATTTTATTTTTATATGTATTTATTGTTTGTGTGATTGAGGGAAACACACAGGTATTCTGTGCTGCTCGTGATATATTCATGATGATCATACAGTTGATAAAAACTGAAAGAAATGTGAGTTCTTCTTAGATATGCCAGGCCACAAATAATTTTAGAATTTACAAGGTCAGCGATAGTCCCAGCATATGACAAGGACTGTAGCCAACGCTACAAGAACAGGCATAATTTTTAATCTAAATTTGCTGAGAGGGCAACATTTTTAATCAAACTCACTAAGTAATACCTTTGCACTGCATGTAGAGAAAAACTATATTAATGATATATTTGACTTGGATCAAATATGATTATGCCAGCAGGTTCCCAATGACTCTCTAATAGAGGTGAAAGAATATTTGAAGTTGTTTCCACTTGCATCATTGATAACAGTTTATCCACATAGATTCAGAAAAGCACATGTTCAACATTCACATTCATAAAAAAGCAAAATAGTCATTTCAACTATTCAAGGTCAACTCCAGGGTTATGTGACATCTGCACTCTACTGTCTAAATGGCTAAAAGGTATGGATTAAAATGATGATAACTGCATTCCTCTTCTGCTTACAAGCCTTCCATGGTTGCCCTTTTAGTGTTTACAGTAGGATTCTGAATTTCTGTGTGAAATCTAGAGATTATGGTTCCCTGACTGATAGCACTGGCTTGGAACCTAAGATATAAGTGATACTCCCCAACAAGGACCTTTACGATGTTTATAATATTATATATTAATAAATTAGATACACACACACATATATCAACAGCAGAAAAAGGGACATAACATAAACAATAACAAAACTATACAGTTACTGGCTACCCAGTCCCTCAATACCTCTTAAAAACAACTTCCACCCTTCCTACAGCATCTCTATAAGGAGCTCTATGTGGCTTTAGGAGGCACTAGCGCCTTAATTGTAAATGGCATTTCACTAGGGTACCAGAAAAGAACTTGAGCCCAAGGAATCACCGGACTCATTTCAACAAATTCAATGCCAAATCTAGGAATGTTCAAAACCAATTTACAACATAATAGAACAAATCTCAATTATTTTACACCTCTAAATTTTAGTTGAAAATGTCCACCTTTTCTATGATGGCAGAATAGCAATATGTGGGGAATGGAGAACATGATTTAGTGGTTAAATTCTGCCTGTGAGGAAATTAATTCACAATCTTTTTTTTCACATTTCTCTCTGTGATAAGTGGAAGTGGATAGGTGGAATGTGACATGGATGTTTTTCATTCTATTATTTCTCAAATTTCCAATAATCACAGATAGCACTGCATTTGGCCCATTTTCACCACGCTGGCGCAAAGGTCTATGATTCATTCCTCCAAAATATTTTCCACAGTGATTAATGATTTCTGTGAAGTGACATTATCAAAGCAATATAGGTTTTAATTTTTTTCAACAATTTAAATTTAGGTTAAGCACCATAGAAAACATGGTTTACTGCCAACAAATTAGGGTTTCTATGTGAATTTGGACTATAAAAAATATTAATACATTTTAGAACCTATGCATATTGATTTTTCTTCTAGTATTCATTAATAATCATGTCTTTCTGATACATTTCTTTACAAGGAACGATTTTACTGTTAAAGGGGAGGGGAAAGCTTGGCCCCTAATAATGCATTTTAGTTAATTTTGTGGGATGATTTTCAAGAGATCACTCTACATTTGCTCTGCGTTACAAATGGTGAACTCCGCTCTTTTTAAAGGAGAAATTCACCAGGGTTGGTTCTTCATAACAAACATTGAAGTTGGTGAATCGAAATGTTCAAATCTCCAATTTCTGGTTTGGCGAATACATCTCAAAATTTGTGGAAATATACAGACCATTTGAGGAGTGAAGTCTAGTCAAAATAGTTATTAATTGTTTGTGTGGCTCTGTGGCTCTGATGTGTCGCTCTGATGCTCTAAGCATCTCCAAATATAAATAACTGCAACCAATTCTTGAAAACATATGCCTTTTCATGAATTGTGTGGGAATACTGGTTTGATATGTTTTAAGAATACATTCAAAAGGGTGATATATGATTCTGGGCGTACAAGATATGGTTTATCTAATGAATGGTTTTATAGGAGGTGTTAAGGCAGTGCAGGGGTAAATAAATAATCCCTCTGCAGTGAGAAAATAGTCTAATGTACTATGACACGATGAGTTTCTTTAGCAACAGTTTTGAAAGGGGTTGTGACATGTTGAAACAAGATAGTGTGGAGAGTCCAGCTTGTTTATAATCTAAATAATCTCAGGTTAGCCCCATAACTGTCTTATGCATGTCTGGGAACTCCCTTGGGTTTGATCCAGAGTCTCCAGGTGATGCTCTGCCTCCCCAGATGTGCGGGTCTGTTTCCTCTTTCTCTGGGAAGGGGAGCTGTGTTTGACCTTGCCCACTTCCCGCCCACTTACCCTCTCACACCTGCTGACATAAGAATTTCTGAAGCTAGTCCTGCCCCTTTTCATAGTTAACTCCACCCCACATACTAAGCCACTCCCCCAGAAGGGGGAGAGCTCCAGATAGCCTAACCTGGGAACTTCTCAGGCATTGTCGTATGTATTCACCAATTAGAATTAATGAACTTTTCCGTACCGTAAAAGTTTTGTCAGCAAAAACAAAGGAAGAGGCATGAAGAGAGGAGAGTCTGGTTTCTTTCTGCTCTGACTGTAAGCTTGTTCTGTGTCACCGTTCTATTCTAGGAATCAAACCATCACCCATGTGCAATGTTTTGTGCGAAAGTATCCTGTGCAAACAAGAATGAATATTAAGAATTATATTTTCCTCTGCAGAATATAAACATACAGCAGAAAAAAATGAGCTGTCAGTATAGCTGAAATGCTACTATGCTATCTCTGAGTCATAAAAGACTGAGTTTTATTATCATTATTGGAAAAACAGACTAGTTACCATTATCTAATAAATGTTACAGTGCATCAAGAGTTAATAGGAAATATCAATTTACATATGCACATGGCATTAAAATATTTCAATTAATTTCTATAATAGAACATTTTTACTTGATGTCTTTATTTATTTATTAGAAGTTGAAGTAGAACAATGGGGATAGTGCAACATCTTTTCAAGAGCTGGGCAGTAGGACTGCACCACATTTATCAAAGCCACATTTTATGATTTCTTTTTTTTTTTTTACCCGAATAGTGTTACCGACTCCTTTCTCCATGATTCCCAATTGTACGTGGCCCTCCTTATTAAAAATATTTCTCTACATGTAACTTTACAGCGCCCATAATCATGGCAGTGGTTGAATAGCTTTGCAATATTTATATGGCTATTGCACACTTTCTTCCTGTTGAGGTTGTCTCTTTGGGAGTTTTTATACTACCCCTTGTGTAGACCCTGGCTAGGTACCTAGAACTCTCCGTCATGTACAGTTTGAGTACACACAGCCCAAACTACTTTGAAAAATAAATGAAAGCAGAGCTGGAGCCAAGCCAGCTGAGACTCCTGTTCTCCAGGTCTTCAACCACTATGGACACTTACAATAAACTTGGAGTCCAAATAAGCCCTGGCTCAGCTTGTACCACACAACATCCTACTCGCTCGCCTTTAATGGTAAGTACCTTTTCCCCCCATAAAACACTGTTATTGGCAAATAAGAAACCCACAGAACTCACACTACCCATTGTACAGCACTATGGCATTTGATGACGCTATATGGAAAAAAAAATCATTATCAGCACTTCTAAAAACATATAGGTTGCCATCACCTATCCATTAACCAGAGGACCTTCTTTGTGCGTAAACTTATCTACCGGTGATAAAGGTAAATTTAAACTAATTTAATGAAAAACGAGAATCATTTATGTTTTATGTTTGGTTCCTCCATACGTCCGCTGTTCCGGCCACTTCCAGACGGCTTTATTCTGTATTTTTTTTGCTGATAGCACACTTCCATGATAAAAAGAACAAGCATTTCTTTCCATCTGCTAATACACATTCTTCACAATTAAATTGTGCAAATAAGATATACACGACAAAGCTCCCCTGTAAAGCCCAATGTCCAGACAAATACGACAGTGTTCATTGTATCACTCGGCTGACACATTTCAGATATACACTAAGGTTATCTCCAGTTAGGGAATCCAGTGCCGTGTGTCAGACTGTTGGTGATGCAAAGCAGAGCAAATACATTAAAACATTGAAATAGTGTTAATAGAGCTTTTTTTTTTAAATGTCTAGTAAATGTCGACAACTCAATCAGTCGGATCCTCACTGTTGGAGTGTATATTAAAGTTCAGCTGAACCAAGCCATGAAGCAGGGTGGCTGGAAAAAGGACCAAATGTATAAAGAGGATTCCACTGACCCCCACCGCGCATTTGTATGTTAAAGTGCATACGACAGCTGGAGGGTCCCTTTAAGCTGAAAATAAAATATTTTTTTTTCTTATAAAAAGGTTAAAGCAGCAAGAAACCAGAACTTTAACTGGGACTGTTGGCACCTGGGACAGGGACTGCATTAATGTTGTCACATCCACTTTTGGAAGCCAAATGGGGGCCAGGGGCTTTGCCAACAGGTGGCTTAAGAGCACCCCTTACCTTGTGGTATCAAGAGCCATACTCATAAATCTGTAATTTATCAAGCAATCCTATTCTCTACGGTCACAATGTGGTGACAAATGCATGAACTTATTTGACTAGGACACACAGCCACAGGGAAATCACTGTGCTTGCAAAAAAAAATATATATATAATGATAATAATAATTAAATGCTAGTGTCGCAGACATTAGTTACAGTCTTTGGTTCATAAATAAAGGCTGTTGTTTTGATTCAAGTCTGGACTTTTTGTACTTAGGGCTCTGCAATTTAATTATTTTTAAAGATAACAAGCTGTACCAACAGGTTCCTTTAATCCAAAACAGATTTAAAAGCATGGTGTTCGTCTACATTAGCTAAATCACAGAAGGGCTAACTGCGGTAAACAAGCAGATTTTTATTGTTTTCGCTTTTGTGCTTTACCTTAATATCCCCCTTGCTATGTAGAAGTCTGGTAACCTTCAGCCCCTGAAGCAACCCCAAACAGATGGCAAAGAGTACATGGATCCATAAAAAAAATCGACACCATGCTTAATGAGCAATATTCAGACCCATCAAACCTGTGACTCACCATAGGATTGGAGCACAAAAAGGATACAGTCAGTGAGTTTATGCCCCATGTCAATATGCACACCCCAGTGGTCTTGTGTGGAACTGCAACAAATACAGATATAAATTATACTTTAGGAGCTGTATGTGAAATATGAGAAGCTGTATTTATCAATGCCTCATATTATGTATTATCCAAATAATGCCTGAAATGTGGAATATATTTAGACTAATGTACAGAGACTTGGTATTGTTTATTGAACATTCATGTTACGTATATTATTTTTTCATTTTTTTCCATTTTCTGAAAAGATAGGAAACCATCTGCAATGCCATTTCTCTTTTCAGCTATTATTTACCTGTGTTTCGTGAATACACAGAGCAAAGCGCAATTTGTTTTCTATGGTACCAGAGCTTCATTGAGAAAAGGAGAAAATAGGCCAATTCTTTTTCAATAAGCAACGATTACAGTAATGCAAGGATAGATCATTTTCCTTACAACATTTCTTCTTTTGTATATAGTGTGTTTATGTTTATATCAAAAAGCCCAGAAAATAGCAGACCGTGTCATTAGTCATTGCCGATTGCACAAAACTACCTATAAATATCTGCAAACCAATCTCATCAGATATCAGCGAACATGGCTTCTCTTTCTGAAGAACATTTTATGATTTCCATTTTAATGTTTAGTTGTCATCCACTGAACTAATATCTAAATAAACATTGCAATACATCATCCAGCCTGTCCGGTGAAGAAACAAAACTTGCTTTTTACTAACAGATAATTAAAGATGTTGTACCACTAGGGTAGATTTTTGGGGTGGTGTTTTTGGGCTGATTTTTATAAATATATATTATATATATTATAAATACACAAGTGCTCACAAAGACACCGATCAATAATTTTGCTTCAGTTTAATTTGTTGGATTGCCACATATCTATGGCCTACAAAACACAAATAACAGAAAAAAGTATGTGCTTATGTGTTGTGATCAATCATTACAAAACAATATGTATTTGACTGTGGGGGCTGACAATAAGATTTTCTATCCAATTGGGAAGCACAATGTAATATAATTTATGTTTAGAACTGTGTTTAGATGACTGCTCCCTCTCTGGTCTATCGAGTATTACATGTTAGCAATGAGAATCTAATAAACTTCTCAGTGTAATATTCAATAATATATCTCCATCTTGTGCATTCATATAATATAAATCTATTAATACCTCTAGATTGTACCTTTTTGAGTAGGGCCCTCGTTACCTAACGTATCGGGTTGTCTTAGTCTGTCAATTCTAGTTTTCTCAGACCCTTTGAATAGATGTATTGTAAGAACCCCTGCGTAGTGTGTTGGTGCGATATAATTAAAATAATAATAATAATAATAATAATACAAAATGACTTCAAGTTATGTACAAATATATAGATAAATCTGTATGATAGACTGTGATATGATAATAGGGTGATTAGAAAAACAAAGAACTGGCTTAGAAACTAGTCATAACACTTAAAATACAGTGTCCCGATGTTTCATAATAAACACCCCATACAGCTATCCAGGACCTCCCCACACTTTTATTGTCACTCATGCGGCAGATCCTTTTTTTTAGCGTAGCCACATGTCTTCTTATTCTCAGTTCGGTCCTATTGATTTTATCAAGAAGTGTGTAATGTTACATTCCTGGATAGGAAAGAGAATACCTGGAAAATTCTGTTACTGCCACCAATGAGCTGATTCAACACAGGATGGGAATAAAGTGATTCCAGACAATGCTGCACAGACAATCATTAGGAAACAATATGTTTTTGATTGTGGGCGCCGATGATTTTCATTACAGTGCGTTGTTCTGGAACCAGGGGCATGTGGTCACCCTTGATCAGTGGTTGTGTAGTTTTCTCTTATTTCTATGGGAGAGATAGGAACGTGATTTCAGAAGTTATATCGGGGTAAGAAACTTTACTGAAACTGCACTTTCTGGGACATTTCCTAGGACTTTAGACTACATAGACTATATTTTTCAGGCGTTTAGTCTTCTCTGGTGTGTAAATGTTAATTTGTTTCTTGTATTCTTTACCGAAGGTTCACAGATCAATGACATCCCTCATCTCTCTTTGACTGAAGATGTAAATCACAGCCACCAACCACCCTCGGGCTGCATATTGGACGCCTCTGCTCTCCATCAATTAAGCAGGTGTGTTGGCAATTGAATTTGGAGCATTAGTACATTAGTCTGTTTGATTTAATGTTTCACTATACTCTTTGAGAATGTGGTGTTGCAGAATCCCTTTTCCCTTTCTTTTATATATGTTATGCCGTTTGGATGTAATCTAGTCTTTCACACTCCACCACAAGTGATATCTGTTAACTCATCTATGTTGGGTTAAAAGAACAGGACCCAATTGCTAACTTAATGCAACTTGATTCTATGTGACTAGACCCTATAAATAATTAATTGGAAATAGTGAACCTAATTAAGGTTTATAAACGCACATGTCCTTTTTTAAAACATCCAGTCCCGTTTTCACCATGAAGTTGTAGAACAAAATGTATATACTGGACACAGCGGTGGCAGACTGTCCCATCAGGCACTGGAGCACAGACCTCCAGTGACATACCTAGGAAGGGCAGTCCGACCTGGAGACGCTTCTCTTTCTCTGCGACTCCGTCTTCGATATTCTGGCCTTCTGCAAAAAAGTGGGGCCACGGAGCATACCACAGGAACTGCCTCTCCCCTATTCTTTCAAACTGTAGAGAGATGGGCAGAGTCTCCGACTTTTTGCGGAAGTACACTGAATTGTTATAATACTCCCTCTCTCTTACTCTGCGGAAGTACTCCCTCTCTCTTACTGCCAAATCATGATCTTGTGTCAGAGGGAAAAAAACATTAAACATTAGAAAAGGTCAAGTCTGTGAAAAATTATCTGAAAGGAAAGTCCTATCTGTCCTCAAAAAAACCTTATAACCCCCACTCCTGCACATCCTTTACATGAATGTGTGTATGAGTGGCCTTTTCTCTTTTTTTCTTTTTTTCCCCATAAGATCCTAAGTTTGGGGGGTAACATTATAATCGAGCAAATACTGTAATTTTGTGTCCTTTTCATTGCTGACATGGAGCTGACATCTGTTTTCCTATGTATCCTCTATAATTTTTTATTGCTGCCCCAATAATTATTCCGTCTAATTTATATAACTGGGTTTACTATGAAAAAACCAATAAGTTGCACTTAGACACACTCTATTTCCTGACATTAAACTGCATCATAAAGTTGAAGTTACAATCCAATATATACCAATTCTCTAAGTGCGTTAGTGACTGACCATTGAAGAAAATTCAATTATCAGTGCTGTGACATAAAAATTTAATGACAGTATGTTTTACATTGGTATAATTTTACCAATATCTTTTCTTGCTTTTAATTTTTTTTTAATATGCTATGTTAAGATTTGCATTTCAAATATGCTTGGTCTCAAGAATCTTAGAAACTATAAAAAGGAAAAAAAAAGAAAGGAAGAAAAGAACATGGTTCGATAACTTTTCCTTACTCACTATAGTTAATTGTTTAAGGATACCATGAAAAGGAGAATCGGTTGTTATTTTATAGGAAGAAAAGCACTTTACATGTCCTGATCAACAATTTGTCAAAATGGCTGATGTGGCCACCCTAAGGGTAACTGGCCTTTAAATGTAACACAATAAAAACATACTATAATATTGATTGTATACAAGAAATTCAAGCAAGCATGCACTTGGCAGGGACCCTCGCAGGAACGCGTCCAGCAGAACAGACTCCAGGCATCTAAAGGTGACTTCCACTACAATAACTATTTTGTTGTATTCTGGCTATTACAGTGACTGTAGAATACAAATTTAAGAATAACATTAAAATTAACATTATACAATATTAACAATAATACGAAGAAACGTAAAAGATATTTGTAAATATGGAGATGAGTTTTACTGTTGTGAGTTTACAATCTACTAGGATGTTCTAGCCCAAGTACTAAAAAAGATCAATGAGGAAAAGTGCTGATCTCATGGGTTAAATGCATTGTTCTGCACAGGCAGCTGTATTGCTACACTAGTATACTTTAGTTTTGCTGATTCCATTGGAAACATATGCGGCAACCCCCACGAATTCCATTGAATCATTTAAGAGGCTGTAAAGGAAAAGTAATAAAATTGAGATCACAAAACCATGCTGGTACCTAACATGGTGCCAAGAAGCTGAATGCATTGGAATCTAACATAGCATAATTCACCAGACCATACAGTCTGCCGATAGGAGTTTGTAGTCTCTGGGGTTCCCTATAGAATAGGCAATAGCTTCCAGTGTTTCTGTAAATGTGATACCCACAGCATGATAGCACAATTAGGGACATTGTGAGTTCTTCTGATGAATCCCCTACATTCATATTGCATAAAATAATCTGATATTTGGAAAAAAATATGTGTTCATCTAAGAAGGAGAGAGTGAATGGCCAATATGAACTATAACAAACACATTGGTTCTCTATTGTAAATGTATACAGTCTCAAGATAGTAAGCTTGCGAGCAGGGCTCTCTCCATCTAATGTATCGGTTTGTCTCAGTCTGTTAATTCTAGTCTTGACATACCCCTTCAATTATGTATTGTATGAAGCTCTGCGTAAATAGTTGGTGCTGCAGTGGGGCAAAAAAGTATTTAGTCAGCCACCAATTGTGCAAGTTCTCCCACTTACAAAGATGAGAGAGGCCTGTCTTTTCACCATAGGTACACTTCAACTATGAGAGACAGAATGAGACAACAAAGTCCATAAATCACATTGTCTGATTTTTAAAGAATTTATTTGCAAATTATGGTGGAAAATAAGAATTTGGTCAATAACAAAAGTTCATATCAATACTTTGTTATATACCCTTTGTTGGCAATGACAGAGGTCAAAGGTTTTCTGTCTTCACAAGGTTTTCACACACTGTTGCTGGTATTTTGGACCATTCCTCCATGCAGATCTCCTCTAGAGCAGTGATGTTTTGGGGCTGTCGCTGGGCAACACGGACTTTCAACTCCCTCCAAAAGTTTTCTATGGGGTTGAGATCTGGAGACCTCCAGGACCTTGAAATGCTTATTATGAAGCCACTCCTTCGTTGCCCGGGTGGTGTGTTTGGGATCATTGTCATGCTGAAAGACCCAGCCATGTTTCATCTTCAATGCCCTTTGGTCTTGGCCATAGTGGGGTTTGGAGTGTGACTGTTTGAGGTTGTGGACAGGTGTCTTTTATACTGATAACAAGTTCAAACAGGTGCCATTAATACAGGTAACGAGTGGAGGACAGAGGAGACTCTTAAAGAAGATGTTACAGGTCTGTGAGAGCCAGATATCTTGCTTGTTTGTAGGTGACCAAATACTTATTTTATCAAGGAATTTACCAATGAATTCATTAGAAATCCTACAATGTGATTTCCTGTATTCTTTCCCCCCATTCTGCCTCTCATAGTTGAAGTGTACCTATGGTGAAAATTACAGGCCTCTCTCACCTTTTTAATACTTTTTTGCCCCACTGTATATCAGTAAAAGATAAAAATAATAATACAGTGTATATAGCAATAATAGCTCATTATGTATTATATTAAAGCAAGTCAACAGCACATATTGGCACAGTTAAATTTCGACAGTTAAAATTAAGTATTAAGTATGGTAGAATATACCATCTGTGTTAATTTGGAAAATTAAAGCATACGGTTGTTGATGAGGCTATTTTATTAGGCTTATCTAAAATTTCACAGATAAAAGCTTCTAAGGGCTTCAATCTGCTATAGGCTACACGAATTCTGAAACACATAAATATAAAGATTCAGCTGTCTTTGTGCTCTTCTGTATGTGGATGATAGATACAGTATCCCACAAAAGTGAGTACACCCCTCACATTTTTGTAAATATTTTATTATATCTGCTCTCTGCTACAATTGTAGTGAGTGTACAGCCTGAATAACAGTGTACATTTTCTGTCCCCTCAAAATAACTCAACACACAGCCATTGATGTCTAACCCTTGGCAACAAAAGTGAGTACACCCCTAGGTGGAAATGTCCAAATTGGGCCCAACGTGTCAATATTTTGTGTGGCCACCACTATTTTCCAGCACTGCATTAATCCTCTTGGGCATGAAGTTCACCAGAGCTTCACAGGTTGCCACTGGAGTCCTCTTCCACTCCTCCATGACGACATCACAGACCTTGCGCTCCCCCACCTTCCGTTTGAGTATTCCCTACAGATGCTCAATAGGGTTTAGGTCTGGAGACATGCTTGGCCAGTCCATCACCTTTGCCCTTAGCTTCTTTAGCAAGGCAGTGGTCGTCTTGGAGGTGTGTTTGGGGTCGTTATCCTATTGGAATAGTGCCCTACGGCCCAGTCTCCGAAGGGAGGGGATCATGCTCTTCTTCAGTATGTCACAGTACATGTTGGCACTCATGGTTCCCTCAATAAACTGTAGCTCCCCACTGCCAGCAGTACACTCACTACTTTACATTGTAGCAGAGTGTCATTTCTTCAGTGTTATCACAAAAGATATCATAAAATATTTACAAAACGGTGAGGGCTGTACTCACTTTGGTGAGATACTGTAAATACAAATGGGCCCTAAAAAAAGTCATACATTTCGCAGTGGCCTACACCCACCTCTTTAAGCAAATAAATGAGTTGTTATCTTTGGGAACATTTGCAGAAGGTTCATCCATAATTTCTCCCAGATTATACATTCTGTTACTCAGCTAAGAAACACACCCCTTTCATTTGGACACCACAAGCCCAACCGTCAAGCAAAGGCTCACTACTGTACCCATATTAGCTATGCCTGACTTTCAACATCCTTTATTCGTAAAAGTAGTTGCCTCATGGTGGGTGCAGTCCTTTCACAATGGCAAGTGGAGAAGGACACATTACTGCCAGGATCCTACTTTTTTCAAGAGACTGTCCTCTGCAGTATTAAATTGCAGCATTGGTGACTGCAAGTTATTCACCATAAAGAAGATGCTCAAACAACTGCTGGAGAGAGCACAATATCAAGTCGGGATCTCCACGGACCACTGTAACCCTGAAATGACTGTATTTCCCATGATGTCGTGCACCTTGTTCATGATAACCCTACAGCCCAGGATGGAGGTGTCAAAAACTCTAGATTCATTGTTCTTTTTGGTGGCTAAACATGGAAAAGGAAATAAAAGTATATATATATGTCCAATCCTGTGATGTTTGTGCCCAAGCCAAAGAGACAAATACCAGGCCAGCAGATCTGTTACAACCCTTGTCACCCCCATCACTATCGTGGGAGAATATATGTGGGATTTTATAGTAGATATACCTATGTCCACAACCATAACAAAATCATGGTGATGGTTGACAGACTCAACAAGATGACCCACTTTATTCCTAAATAACAGACAGAAAGTGTTCTCCTAACCAATGCCTGCTAAGTTAATCAAGAAATCTTAAGTTAGTTAAGTTGCAATTGGAAGAGGTGTTTCAAGCATGGCTTGAGATGAGCCTTGGGACATGGAATGCTTAAAATCAGGAGTCCGTTCTCCAGGGCATAATGCTAGCTGGTGCAGTTTTAAACAGGTTCTTGGTCAAGTATTCTATTATTGTTAAGTTTTTAGTTGGTGGGCGAATAGGGGGGGCAGTTGGGCGCTGCTCAGGGCAAGGCCTGGCAAAAACATGCCACTGTACCTATCCCATACACTAGATTAGTCTGTAACATGGCTGCTGAAATGTATTATTGATTTCATTAGAGCCTGTGAATTAATCAATAAAGAACTTATTAAGAACATGGAAAATGTGGCAGTTTAAGAGGTATCTTAATCTCATTCTTTTGGCAAAAAGTGCTAAGTCATATTTGGGTGAAGGGCTGTGTTAGATGAGTCTCTGCCCTTGCTAAAATCTGAACAATCAGGTTAAATGCACAAAATACATGTTTACCTGAGAGTGAAGGTGTCTTGCGCAATAGTCTAAATCTTTTCCAGTTAGTGTTTACAAAATTACACTTGTGCAAACCTACTAAACCTGCTCTAATTGCACTGCACGTGTGTGAACTATTACAGCATACTGTGGATTTTTACTGCATTGTAATAAACTATTATATTTTCTATTCGAGAAATACTGTGATTTCTGCTTAAAAAGGAGATATGCCATGAATCTGCTTTTAATCTCATCAAAAGAGAAGAAATACCTTTTCATCTAGATTGCCATAATTTGGCCTTACTCACTATTCTCTAGAACAAATATTTCGACATTTGTTACTTAAAAAAAAATAAAAAAATGATGTATGCTGCTATTGCCTACCAATGCAACACAATGGTATACGTCAGTAAAAGAGAAAATGAAAAATGTTATATGGGAAACCATGTGGATACTTTCTTATTCACTAATGTTAATATTCAGAATAATTGATATGCAATTATTTCAATTGTTTTATTAAAAAATCACAAGAATTTTTTTACTTCTGTGAATCAAGAACCTTTACAGATCCTTGATAATTGACCTTCACATATCTAAGTCTACTATTCACTAAGACTTGATATACGTTTGATTTGGTATAAAATAAAATCAATCCATTTCAAAACAACATAAGAAAAAAATTGTAGGTATCCACATTTCTTGGATTAATGGATTAATGATGAAATCTTAGGCACACACACAAAGTTAAACAAATGAATCACAGTGGACATTTTTTTCCACTCTACGGTGCCAACAATTTTTATAATAAACACCTTGGGATTGAAGATACAGTTTGGATTGAAAATGGATTTTGTTTTTGAAGTGTTCTACTCCAGGAGCAAAGAATTTTGTGGGAATTTCCACAAAATTGGAGTGCTGAGAAACGGGGTGCACCACGGGGACAGCCTCTCCCCCATTCCTCCAATCGCGTGTGTAAGTATGGGCTCTGCCCTTTTGCAGAAGCGTTCTGGGAGACCTGGTTGAAAAGCGGATAAAGGGGAGAAGAGGATGAAGAAAGAAGACAGAAGAACAAGAAGAGGCAAGAGAAGAAGTGGAGCTGTGGAAAAAGAAGACACGGAAGAGGTCAGCGGAGAAGGTGGGTAGACAATCAGAGAGTGTGAATGAGTGTGAAAGAGCATGAGAGTGAATAAGAGTGTGAGAGAGAGTGTGAATAATGTTTGAGCATTGCCGCTCCCCTCGGACCGGAGGACAGAAGGAGCCCCCTTGCTCCCATAGCGCACTGCATGTTCATGGGGAACCCGGTGCTAAATCATCTGTAGATGACCTGATTCTGGGTTTTGTGCGAAACAGAGCATTGTACCCTATTGCAGCAGCACTATAGAATATGCTAGTGCTATATCAAAAATTGTAATGTACAGTCACTCTGCTTTTTTAATACAACTGTATTTGTTTAAAGTAGTTTAACTCAGTCAAAAGAAAATAAGGTGAAAGTTGCTGCCTTCCAGAAATATGTCTTTTTGACTTTCGAGCCTCATACCAACATTTTTTTTTCCGACGAACCCAAAATAACCCTTGAAGGAAAAGAAAACGAAAAACAACACGCAGATACAGATCATTCTTGTTACACCTGTCATATGATGACAACAGGAAGGCATTACTGTTAATAGACGTATTTAGCAGCATCCATCACATCTTGCCTATATAAATTTGTCATCATGTTCTCTGCAGAGAATCACAAGTATGTTGTTTCAACCTCAAGAACAGCACGTACAGTAACATACAGACCATGTACAAGAAATAAACATGTCCTAAATAAGTAGCCGGGGAAATTCTTCCTAATCCTTGTGTTATAAATATGTAGGACTGCAGAAAGGTAATCAGCAATCTAATGGGTGATCAGCTGTTTGACCTCAAGAAAAAAATCAGATGTGAGAAAACAGTGGCAGGAATATGCATTAAAATATCATTTACACACAATACACACGGGGAAAGAATTATAATGAGTAGAATATGTTGATATGAGATGCCATCTGTCGGACTATCACAGCGGGGTAAAAGTACATGACATACTTGTCCTTTTTCCACCACCTAATGTGTCAGTTCAGGGCTATGACCTTCCTGTTTAATTTTAATAAAATTAACTTCAAAGCAAAAAAAACCACAGGAACTTGATTCATGCACATGAGTGAAAATATAATGATTTCTCTTGTGACCTCACAGTGCTTTTCACTGTGATTTTATTTTTTTAATCACAGAGTTAATTAAAAAAACGTCATAATGTGTTTTCATCCATTTTTTTATATTTATTCATATTTTTGGATTTCTCCCCAAGTATGGCAACTTTTTATGATATGTACATAACTATCTCCACTTTATATTGTTTGTACTTTTTTGTTTTACGTTAAGCTGTATAGATAATAGATGGAAAACAAGAAGTGGATAAAATATGTTAGTACTGTCTGCAGTTAGGGGTTTATTCTCATGAACACAAGTTGTAGGTGAGGTGAGATGAAACATTTCTCATCAACAACTTAGCTCTCTATTTTAAAGGGCTGAACCCTGGAGAGTTTTTCTATTAGAAGATAACACATGGTTAGATGCATTGTTTCATCTCACCTAAAATCACCCACAGCTCCTCTGAGTGTTTGTGATGGCTGCTACAGTCGTATCGATGTAAATGTGCCGACCGTCTGTGAATTTGTGTGCCTCAATGTGTTGTGTAGTACCGTGACTGAGTGAGCTTGTGAGTGCCAAAGTGAGTGAGAATTGCCATTTGTTGTGTGCATCCAAGCATTATTCATCAATCTGCATAAAATTCACAAAAAACCCAGATGAACTAAATAATGAAAAAGCATCATGACCCAACCACAACACTCCCTATTCCCATAAATACTCACTAGTGCCAACTCATTAGTTAGCACTATCTGAACTGTAATGGTCCATCTGTTATTACTCCTTTTTGTGTTGTACTCCAGAGCATCAAAAAAAGAACAGATAAATGGAATTTGACAGCACAGAAGACCAATTCAATCAATTCAGTCTGTCCATTTCCCCCTGCTGTAGAAAGGTAGAAAAGTGCAATATTGTCTGCATTGATACCTAACTGCTTTAAGCAAATCAGAAATACATGATTTTTATGTTCTAACTAGAATTATTTTCATTTTATTTTGCACTATTGTTTGTTCTCGTTTCATTTTGTAATATAATCTAAATCACGGTTACCATTTAGTTATTTGGCTTAAGATGCACTTAGTCGGTTTGTCAGACTACATAGTTGTCAGCAATGTAACTATAAAAATGATTTGTGGGTTATGGACTCTTTCAACCCAACATCTATCAAAAGTGCATGCTTCATCTCACATGAGCATATGTGTTCATATCAGAAGAACCCATTCATCCACTAATGCTCATACGAAGTGCCTGAAGACCTACGCTTTTGGGTCCGGAAATCACTGACATGGACTTCTTAAGAGATACATTTCAAAATCTGTCAAATTCCGTACATGTTTATTAGTGCATATAGGAAAAAAAATGTCATGTGATTGCTTGGTTCATTAGACCAATGGATTTTACCTCAGGCATTCCTTATGCAAAATAAGTCAATTTATTAGCATTGCATGTAGACATTTAAAGTGATGTTCAACCCCAAAGGGGCACGCACACATCTGTTGTAGCAGGAACATTCACTATTAACACAAGGCGATAGGTTTGGAATGATATATTAGTCTGTGCATTACATTTCAAAGGGTGTTGCAGTGCCTGTTGATGGGACGTGAGCTGATGTAGAACATTGATCATGGACGAACTGCTTTGGCAAAGGAAATACCAGCATGGAGGAAAACAATGCTCTGGAAAAATGTTAGAGCTTACAGAGTTCACATAATGTCAGTTTTAATGATTGGCAGATAAAGAGTAATATGGTATACAAGCAGACGTCAGTAACAGCATTTCAAGCATAGTTGAACTGAACATGCAGAACATACCCAGGAACTGAGATAAAAACAAATCAAAACATTTTTTGCTCTGTGGGTCTTATTACAATATTCCTTGATTTGTTAGGACACTGTAAGTTACCTTAGATGCACCGACAATGGGGAGGAAACTCTGGTTTGGTAATCAAACCACCCATGGTCATAGTCAATTCTGATTTTATTTGCTTCTCAAATGCCCAATATGTACATACAACAAAGCAAGAAATCACTGCACACTCTGTAGCATAAATATTGGGGATTCCGCCACACTATTTGGCCATATATTGCATTGCCACTTTGTTGCCTGCCACTATGTCAAAATACCCACATTTTTACGAGTCCTATCTAATGTTACTTGGCTATGTTGATCACCAAAGAGCTGAATCAGTGGGACTGCACTGCATTTTAATTTTAAATTACCTGGAACCTCCTGTCCCCCCCCCCCGCTGCCCCACTTATCGGGGCTTCTGAAATATGAAAATTATGCTTATATCATTATAATAGGAACCTCATTAGACACTTCCTATATTTGAAGGGAAAATGTAGAATGATAACATAACTTTAACCAGTAAGGCATATTTCATATTTAAACATAAATTCTAGGGAATAGTCACTCTGGGACTTATACAGCATGCATGCACAACTTGGCTACCCATTGTTCAACCTTCCCATTGCACTGGACTAGCCCAAAAGAGAAGCAGGGTCCTTGAATGCACAACTTGATAGCTGGTCCAATCAAGAGATTGGTGTAACAGACTTAACTGTCATTTATGTTATAATTTTTTATGTGCATGTTCTCATAATTTTTGTATTGGCATGGTTTTGTTGTCTGGACTCAAGTCCACCAGGCTCCTTACTCTTGTGACTTGTGAATCTTGAGCAAGTAACAGTGTTGATATTCTTTTTTTTCTACAAATTTTAGTTCTGTCACCTAGATCTGTTAAAGACAGA
The DNA here is from genome assembly GCA_009364415.1 of Spea multiplicata. NCBI lineage: Eukaryota > Metazoa > Chordata > Amphibia > Anura > Pelobatidae > Spea > Spea multiplicata. The sequence goes on from VKOC01016174.1 coordinate 33,123, forward strand.
GACTCTTTCCTTTTTTTTAAACTGTGTGGCTCTGCAATTGTGCTTGTTGCCCGAGTGAGTAACCTTATTTTAACAACGTATTACTCACACACAGGTTCAAATTTCCCCCAAACTGCTTTGCTTGGAAAACCTTGGGCCCCTATTTTATATTTCTTATTTGCGCATGTTTTATTTGAGATCCCACGTAGCCACTGGGATGGAGTGTCTAAATCAACAAGGGCTGTATGCTGCATTTACACTATACTGTCTTCAATGTGCATTTCATGAACTTTCTGTGTATTTCCTTTTTTGAAGAACACCTACTATTGGGTCATTTTGACTGGGTTGACCCCCTAGACAGAATGTTTCCAGCCTACTCCTGGGCTGGAGGACGAGGTGGACGAGACACATTGTCATCGTACTTGTTGTCAAAGCCGAGATCTATTTAATGTCTGCAGATAGTTACATTCCAGAATTTTTTTATAAGTTTGTGCTTAATAATGTTATTTATTTCATGTTTTTGTTTCCCAGGATACTATCACTGTGTCATTTTCTGAGGCAGACTGACACATACAGCCAAGGAGCAATCACGAAGCATAGTGACGAGTTACCAATGACCCACACAGGAGACACTAATAATAATAACAATGACGAGTCTGTAAAAGAATGAAACAAGTGCTTAATGCTTTCATGGCACGTCATGTACTCCTTGAATAAAGAGGAGGCGTAAAATGTTAAATTACAAACCTACATCTGACTGTAACATTGTGTCCTTAATTATTCAGATAGCAGCCTTTCTCCCCAAGTGCTGCCTCCAACGATGCAATCTTTTCAGTCACGTCTGTTACCTTGCTTACCTTGAAACAGCAAAGCATCATCCTGTTTGTCACTGAACCCTTTATAAAATTTATTTTATGCTACAAAAGGATTAACATAAGTCTGAAGTGCTAGGTAACATCCTTTTATGGGCTTTTGTCAAAAACAGAAATAGAACAGCATTTTACACAGTTTTCTGCTGCATGGAAATGAAAAGTCTGTGTTTTATTATCATACATATTTTTTGCCTAATTATGATTTTACACCTAGCGATAGCTAAATATGTGCATAATTATACAAGCATAGAAAGCAAACTCTAGCTTGATGTTAAAGTATTGTAAATCCATAATATTTGGAATTGAAAGCAAGCATGTGTCTAGTTATATATTCTCTTACAAGTATCATCAATGTCTAGGTCAATGACGTGATTGAACAAGGTAGAGGCTGTGCAGCACCCAGTGACAAAGCTTGGCAGCAGTCACTGCTACAAAACTGGGGGGCAGATCCCCCTATGGACGATCAGGCCCCTGGTGTGCTGCTACTCAATGGATCTGTTACAGAGGAGATCTCTGATCTCCCCAACTGATCCATTTATACTATGGAAGCTTAGCACAGTCCCCAGCGGGGGCACCTCGGACCACTGCCCTGGATCAGGGCAACGCTCAGGGTAAATACATCCCTGGCAGTGCCCACTACTCCTTGCCCATGAAATGGAATGAACAGGTATGTAAAAACCGTGCCCAAATCATACATATTTAAAGCAGCCTACCTTGGTCAATCACATTTTTTTATCATCAGGAGTTTAACATTATTGAACACACAACTGTCTGTCTATCTAGCAATATCAATCAATACCCTCAACCCCTTATCTTTCTATGAAAAATGCCATAAATTAAAAAAAAGCAGAAAGCAATAGTATCCTTTTAATTTGTTTGCCTAACATCATTGTTCGCAGAGAACAATCTAAAATAAAAGGTATTACTTTCTTTTCTTTTTATTCTTTTTATTAATAATATTTCCTGTATTTATTATTGTGCTTTGCTAAATTGTAGATACACTTGAGGAGATGATTAATTCTACTATCATTTCTCTATTCTCGTGTATATTTGTAATAAATTTACAATGCCTATGAGATTGATAGTCACATATATAAAGTTCCTTCACATTAGTTTTTCCAGGAAATGAATGTAGATCTAATGTTGTGCCTGTGGTATATTCCCCAATCCATTAGACATTCTTAATGAAAATGAGGGTAAACAAAGCAAAACACAATTCGGTGACAATAGTGACAATAGTCTGGCCACATGAAGTATAGCAATAAAGATTTAATATGTCATTGAGGTTTTTAATATCCAAAAGTAAATTATGTCCTGTTGGAGTAGTTATGAATGTAAATAAACCAGATGGATTAAATAGCAACATGAGGACATCGTAGCAGGTGTCTCAAGGATATACAATATAAGATGTGCAAATGCAGCTGAAAAGCCAAGCATGATAATGGGTTGTATTGAATTGAGTTACTAATGTACTTTTTATTTGAATAATAATCCCTCCACTCAATGGATTAGGCAAATCAAGATCATTACTGCCCCTTTACATACAAACGTTAAATTGATCATACATAATGTCCTAATTGCCTGAAGATAGGGGTAATTTGACAGAGCTATAGTATACTATGCACTACAGTATACTTTGTATAACATACATTTTAAGACGTTGACGCCCCGGGGATGGGCCAGACATGGCCTTTGATGCCGATCTCAGGGTTGCTGAATGCCTCGACATCGAGGCGTTACAGCAACACCATTTTGGGTGAAGAAAGCGACCGTGGATCGCTTTCTACACCCGCTTAAAGTTAGCATTTTCAGTATTCAAGACTAAACTCAGGTGCTGTCAAGCTCAAACCAATTTATGATTACAACTCTGGAATAGAAAGCATTTAATATCTTGTTCAACTTTGGCATGGAATCAATGGGTTGCTTTGGTTGCATAGGAGAAAGTACAACTATATGGTACAGAGGGACCAGATGAAAGAGTTGAGAAAGGTGAATGCAAGGAAAATAGTAGGTAGATCCTAAGAAAGAAAGATTGTTGCTTATTTCTCTCTCCCTCACTTTTTGGTCCAATTTTACTATTGTAAAAGAAAGATATTTTTAGGCATTCTGTGGCAGCTGACAAGTATTTGAGTTGTTAATTGATCAAAAACCATGCAACATTTTCTGGTTTTAGAATCATTGTTTGTAGAAAACAAATGTCTTTTTTTGAGTACCTCATGTGTTGGCCATGTCATTTGGATGAGGCTACAGTGGGTGTATGGCATCCAGTAACCAAGGCACCTGGCGGGGTCACATTATGTGTGTTACATGACCCTAGGGTGCAAGCTGCACTGAAGATAAGGATCCACTGGAGTTAAAAAAAGAATTGAAGGGAGAGGATGACAGTGTATATGTATGTTTAAGGGTATGGGTTTAGAGTGTGTATGCGTTAGTTTTTATGTGTAAGTGTATGGTATTAAGGCCACTGTGTGTGCTGGTGCATGCTGTGAGTCAGCATATAGTATTAGAGTGTTTGTGTGTATGTTAGTGTAAGAGTGAGTATGTGTGTCAGCATATAGTGTTACAGTACCAGGGCTAAGCCTAGGTTTAGTAGCTCCTGGAAGAGGGTGTGTGTATGTGTGTTTGTATATGGTACTACAATGAGTGTGTGTTACAGCAAGTTTGTGCGGTAGCATGTGTGTGTTAGTGATGAGGATGTGCCAAAGAAATACTGTGCCTCTAACCCTAGGTTCACCCTCGGTCTAGGGCATGGTAGTCATGGAAGTCCAAGCAGCAAGTGAATACACAGTGGATGGGGAATGGAGGCTGTGACTGAATATCACACCACTGGCACTAGGAATCCTAATCCAAGGGGCCATCTAGAGCGGTGTTACTTTTCCTGTGTAAACTAATCCATGTTTGGGCTTACAGATGAAGGCTGGCTACTTCTGTCAGATGAGCGCAAGCCCAGTGAACTTATCCAGTATAATATAGTCCATTTTTTAAAAATTAAAATATATTTAAATGTATGTGCCTTGGTGTTCTTTATTATTTTTTATGGGGAAGGGCAAATTTAAATTTTTTAGCCTCTGTTTCATCTTCATTGTTCACAGGGTTATTCAAAATGTTACTGAAACATTGATTAAAGCTTCTGTATTTAAAGCAGCGCCCTGGGAAGGACACAAGGCACTCTCACTTCTAATCCTTGTCCTGTACCATGCAAAAAAATCAAAAGCTGTGAATTAGTCTTAGCTCATGCTGACATCACCCCATGTACCAAAACATGATAGTACCATGATAATGATAATTATGAAAGATGTCAACTTTTTATTTTCCCTTAATAAAAAAATAAGGAATAAATGTTGCTACCAGAAGCCACGGTCCAAAAGCTCAAGATTTTTTTTCTGCAGCATTCTGCTTTTAAACCTTCTTGAGAGGTGAAGGAGTCAACAATTCACAAAATATGAAGAAGAAATAAAGCTGGTGTAAGTGGCATAAGGACACTCAAAGGCTGATTAGTCTTGGAAAACCTCTCCTGAATTTCAGCTTTCCAGTTGCCTTTGATAGCATCCATAGGATCTCCTACCAGGGTATCAAAGTGTAAGCATCAACATGCCTTTCTGAAGATTCATAGGCAGAAACATGACCTTGACTTGCTGAGTTTAAATTAGATCGCATTAAGCTTTGAACTGTCACACACGGAAATGCAATTTCATGTTTTCTTCTTTCTTTTACCAAAACCACATATTTTTATCCCCTGCTGAAGTATAGCAGTTATTCTTAGTGTAGAAACTTTATGACATTGGGATTCCATATTTCTGAAAGAATTATTCCTGCAAAATACTATGGGAAATATTTGGTTAATGTCTGTGTATGGTACAAAGCACTTTACAAATCTTTATAAAAATGAATGAACATAACATAAAATGTTGCTCAAGACACAGTCTCGTAAACGACGCCATTAGCCTCTTATCAGTAGCTTGGCAATGTCTTAATAATGCTGCTCCTTAAGTGTCCTAGAGGTTTTTTTTATCATTTCCTTAAAGCTATAGTCACATAAAATGGCCTTAGAGATGGAAGCTACTGTTGGTATTTTTTGTCGTCAATGCAATTTAAGTATTGGCCACTTTGCTCTACAGAGAGCTTAGCACTCTCTTTATAGAGGGTGGTGTACGCAACATCCGCAAACACAAATAGGATGTGTTAAACATTTTCACTCAGGGACATTATTTTTCCAGAGTAAGAATAGATCCACAGAAAAAAAACAGGCACAAAAATAACGGCACTTGGGAGGTAAAAATTTAATGCTGGAATATACAGCTCACTCCAAACGTGAATACTCTTGGCTGCATAACTTTCGAGGAGTGGAGTGCTGATATTTTGGTAGCCATTTTTTGTGTGGATCTGTTTTGAAAGCTGTGCATCTCTCGGATTATATGCTGGAATACACCATCTATAACTAAATTGGGACCTGATGACTAAGATGGGACAGCGTGGGAGGGGGTTTCTCTCATTCTTATATTGATTCAATTGGCCAGAATGAGATTGCATGGGACAAGAGACTCCATGACTGTGTCTGTTACTCAGTTACTCTCTTTTCTCTCTTTTATGTCATATGCCTCCAGGATACAATTAAGCATTTTCTTCAAAATGATCAGCTGATCATGAAAAGAAAGTGAACATCCTCCAGAAGCGTTAAGCTTTTTTTTGGAAGGCATACCTACACCTGCGTTGATCTGTGATAAACCAGTTTGTTCCTGTGATCCAATCTATTTTATTTTTAGTTGTTGTTTTTAGTGATGTCTATATATTTAAGAACATTAAAAATACAATTAAAGATACATTGAAGGTTCATTTTGTTTGCCACAGCTTGCCAATTTAAAATGTATTTGAACCCTATTTGGTTAGTTTAATTAGCTTCTATTTACTTTTCTTATGAAAGAAGATATTATGGAAAAAGTACACAAAGGGACATAGCTTTACCTGGAAAAAGCATTCAAGTGCTGACAGCTTTATGAAATGCAATAAGCAGGTATGAATATTATGGAAATCTGTGCATATATATATATATATATAATATATATATATATATATATATATCCCTCAGCTATAGCAGCTCTAACTCCTTAAAGGACTTTGTTTAGGCATTAATTAAATTACATTGAGCTGTAAACATTCTATATATATATATATAAAAATATTATTTCCATGCATACATAGTGCAGCAATATTTCTGTGTTAAACAAAAACCTGCTCATACATTTACATTAGAATTGTGTCACTGGGATACAAGGTAAATTAAGGACTTCTAGACCTACAAAAACGTTTACCAACCAGATAAAAATCACAAATAATAAGGAAAAAGGTTATATTAGGTTTTATTAAGAAACCTGTGTACAGTCTGATTTTCTTTGTAAAAGCCAGTAATGTTTCTATTTATCTGCTGTATTTTTTAAATTGATATTTCCTAATAATATGAAAATGGATTAACAATTTATTCAAGTAGCTTTATTATTTTTTTATTATTTGTATTATTATTTACTGTATTATTAAGTGAAATATTTAGATTGATTTACACTGAGTAGTTGGTTTACTCATAAAGATATAAATGAATTGTAAAATAAGGTTATGCTTTACATGTTTAACCTTTTATATGTGACAGTGATACTGTTATCAACCAAGAAAAGAAAAAAAAAAAAAGAAAATATGATAAATCAGAAAATATTGCTGTATATATATATATATATATATATATATATATATATTGCTCTATGGCAAAAAGCATTGCCAGCTATATTTTTGATTACTCAACAAAGGCTAAAAAATGTCATAGTAATAATAAAACTAATCTCATGTAATAAATATGCACATTTAAAAAATGTATTAGACATTTATTGAATGATTTAATAATCATGCAGCATATAATATTTTTTTGTAGATGAATATAAATTATTTAGTTATATCAGCTTGAAAATTCATGTTGAATTCATGCTGGTATCAAAAATTAAATAAGAAGAAAAATATAGATTTCTCACCTACCCTCCCCCCAAAAATGTGGACGGTTTCTCTTTTTTTCCAGCTATTTGTAGTTACTATAGCAACCTTTGTTATCCCCCCACTGGATCTGAGCTGTGAATATTTGAAAGCAGTAAAAAACTAAAAAAAATAAATGAAGCTCTAAAAATATTTAATGTCAACTTTTTTAGGCAGCAAAAATGTACCTTTTGTTGTATCTTGATGAGGTGTTACAAACAACCTATATTAATAATACCATTATTAAAAAAAACCCTTTGCATAGTGAAAATGTCACAAGAATTTACTTAAAAAGGGGAATTTCCAAAGGCGTTACTACATCGTTGATTATTTATTACCAGAATAAACAAATGCATTTTCTTTACATTGTCAGAAAATAATTTCTAATCAAATGTCATACAAAACACATGTATGTTTATTGCAAAGTAATAAGCCTTCATGGCCCCCCACCTGATTTTCAGCACTTGGTTTTATGCTATTACAATATGCGTTACGGTCAGCTAGAGGTTATTCTAGATACATAGTAATAATTACAAAAAAGAAAAAAGTTTGTCATTGTGTTTTTAATAAACACATTGGCCTTTTGAACCCCACTTTGCCACGGGTACTGAGAGTTGGTTTATGATATGTGTTGTTATCAATGAATGGATGCACACGTTTAGTTATATAGTTATATAAATGAAGTATTAAATGAATAAATAAGAGCAATATAGGTATACACTAGGGCTGTAACTAATGATTATTTTCATAATCGATTAGTTGGCCAATTATTTTTTCGATTAATCGATTAATTGGATAAAAAAAATACATGTAAATTTTTTGTTTATTTAAAATAATTTAATGAACAAACTGGATGTTAAAAACAAACAAGAGAATAAAAAAACTTTGAGAAAAATGCATTTCTTGTTTTTATTTCCCAACCTACCCCCCCTTTATGCCTTATACCCCCAGATATGCCACCCCACCCTCCCCAGATATGCCTTATATCCCTTATATGCCTTATACTACCTGATATCCCCCTCTGCCCCCCAGATATGCCTTATACCCCTATATGCCACTGGTGATTATTTAAGGCTAGTGATCATATGAAGCAATTTATTATCACATAGTTTTTTGGCTCCTTTTTAAATCATAATGATAACAGATATCACCCAAATAGATATTACCCAAAGGTTTACATACCCTTGAATGTTTGGGTTTGTTACAGACATACAAGGTAACACACATACTATAGGTTAAAATGGCAATTAATGGTAATTTCCCACACCGGTGGGTTTTTAAAATTGCAATTAGTGTCTGTGTATAAATAGTCAATCAGTTTGTTAGCTCTTACGTGGATGCAAATATCCAAAGCCTTGAAAATGCCAGTCGGTACTGTTCAATCACTTATTAAGAAGCAGAAAATTCGGGGATCTCTTGATACCAAGTCAAATGTCAGGTAGCCCAAGAAAGATTTCAGCCACAACTGCCAGAAGAATTGTTTGGGATACAAAGAAAAACCCACAGATAACCTCAGGAGAAACACAGGCTGCTCTGGAAAAAGACAGTGTGGTTGTTTCAAGGAGCACAATATGATGATACTTGAACAAAAATGAGCTGCATGGTCAATTTGCCCGCAAGAAGACTTTACTGTACCAATGCCACAAAAAAGCCTGGTTACAATATACCCAACAACACAGACCTCACATCTTGTGGCACTTTTTAGTGACGGGACCAAAATAGAGCTTTATGCTCACTATGTTTGGAGAGGGGTCAACAAGGCCTATAGGGAAAAGCATCCCCTCTGTGAAGCATGGTGGTCGCTCACTGATGTTTTTTAGGGGGGTGTGAGATCTAAAGGCACAGGGAATCTTGTGACAATTGATGGCAAGATGAATGCAGCATGTAATCAGAAAATACTGGCAGACAATCTGCATTCTTCCACACGAAAGCTGCATATGGGACACTCTTGGACTTTTCAGCACGACAATGACCCTAAGCACAAGGCCAAGTTGACCCTCTAGTAGTTACAGCAGAAAAAGGTTAAGGTTCTGGAGTGTTTTATGATTGTGCCATTTTGTTATAACCTACAGTGGATTATGAATCCCATAAGAAATAAAACAAATGTGTTTTGCCTGCCTACTCATGTTTTCTTTAAAAATGGTACATATATTACCAATTCTCCAAGGGTATGCAAACTTTTGATCACAACTGTATTTACAGATGCTGCTGGATCAACTGACTGGGGAGTATACTTTCAAGGACAATGATGTGCTCAGCCTTGGTGGATAGAGTGGCTGGAGTTGGAACTTATGTGCCTTTCTCTCTGTCATGCAGTCTGACGAGCTGAGCTCCTATCTGGTTCATGCAGACGACTCCCCTTTATCTAGGTTCCAATTTTCTAGGATCCTACACTCTTGTTTAGGAGATGTTGAGTTTGTCCATCACACTATTCCTCACGTTCTTTCCGGATTGGAGCAGCCTTTCAAATAAAGGAGGACAGTGCTTGTTGCTATACTGTCTTTTTAAAGTGGTGGTTGTTGTCTGGTACAAGGTTGTCTCCTGACCAGTTTGGGTTTGCCCATTGAGTTTTACAGCGGGAATTTGTGGCCAGCTCCTTCTCATTGAATAATCTGGTGCCTGGAAAAGCTTTGGGTAGACGGGTTCTGTGGAGGCTGATGGTACCAGAACAAGAGCTCTTGGTTATGTTTGGTGTATCTGCCAGTTGGTTTATGGTTGTATTGGGCTGATTGTGGGTGATAAAGCTGTGTCCCTTACCCACAAATGTGTGTTATGTTGTTATTGAGTAAGGGTTAATGGGGGGTTTGGATGGTGCAATAATAAAGGCTAAAGGCCCTAAGCAGTCATAGATTCTGTAAATAAATGCTAGTCTTATGACAGCATAAATTAATAGGAATACCAATAATAAGAATGTGTTTTCCCAAGCATCTCTTTCCAACAGAAGTGCAGTATGACAATAAGGGATCTGTTGTTCACAAAGAAGTTATAAGAACATTAGGAACAGCATGATGCTTGGACATTGCAGTTTGCTTAGTGTGATGTCTGCAGTTATTAGATTAGAAAATAATGTGTTTATACCTGAGTTAATCCTGTATTTCGACATAATCTCATGCTGTACACTATATAATATGGGTTGTTTTAGCTCAAGTGTGCTGATGGTGCATTAAGTTTTAAGCTTTCTGAACATAAGCCATTCTAAACAAACAAATATTGAGCACAAATGTTATGATGTGACTATTCAGTTTAAAATACCTTAAAAATAAGTTAAGTGTAACTGTCATGTTTAATGAATGATTTATTAATTCACTATTTCTATGAGATTTTTATACTGCATAACATTTACTGACAGAAAAATGTCTGGCTTGACAGATGGTGTGGTCTGTTTTTTTTTTCTCCAATAAGTTAACTGCCTTCTTAAAATGCAGAATTTACGAAGAGAAGCATGCGAACCTTTCATTTTTAATGCAAGATTTTTAGGGCAAACTGTGGCAAAAGGAAATTCTCATTATTATAGATTCAGGGTAATAAATAGCATTTTAAGCTTAAAGGTAAATGGTCACCTTTGAGATAAAAATGCCAAATCCAGAACTGAAAACCATTCATCACTGAAATTACTATTATCTATAGTTATTGTTGCCCTTTCATTCAGATTTATATTTGCAACTTCTACCATTTATTTGAGTAATAGCAATGATTTTTCATGTACATTTTCTTCCATTTCCTCTGATGTCAAAGTGAGGAGTGTGGAGTGTGCGGCCACTGACCGAATAAGTGCAGTCGCTTGCTGCGTTTGGATTAAAAGACGTAACACGTGTCTATCCAGCCAGCTACCGGATCCACTTCAGTTGACAGCTGTTGGCCTTAAAGTGACATGCCCAGTGAGACCCTGACATCATGTATACATCAATCCTTACATATGTAATAGTGTACAAAATAAAGTAAATGATATGTAGAGTATGTGTAAGAAACCCACAATACATACACATCTCCCGGAACAGTGACTTCCTGTTCAGAGGGTTTGGATAATTATTCCTCGTATTAAATTAAGAAAATATGTCTCTTTGGTGGCAGTTGATTCTTACAGGCTTTGTAAGCACTGAAGGAGGAGAAGATGAGATAGCTCCAGGACAGGAAATTAATTGATACACTAGTTACACCACCTTCTTAGCTTTCAAAGATCTCAAGCTTCCTCAAAGTAAAATAGTCCTTATTTTCGTGCTCCCACGCAAATTATATATATATATATATATATATATTTTTTTTTTCAATAAATGGACTTTATTTTGATACCATATAGTTTTATATTACACATGATTTTGTATAAAAACTATAGGAGAAAATATTTTTGTCAAAAATGCACATATTCATAATTTTACCTGTGAAATTGTTTACTCAGCTTATCCATATAAAAAATAAAAAGACTCAAAAAGATTCAATACTTTGTCCTAAATGAAAGTTGACAATCAGGAGTATTTCCTGCATCCTCAGCTTTAAAAATATTTCATTTTCCATGCAACCATTTTACCAAGTTCTTCCAGGGTTTGTGGCATTTTTTACTATTTCTCCGCTGCAAGATAGCAACCTAATATATTCAACAGTGTCCCCTGGGTTTTTTTGGAGATGCAGTAAATAAATAAATAATCCACTCTTGGTCTATTTTGCAAGAAATGGAAAAATCATATAGAATATGGGCTTGCCTAAAATTAACAGTTTGCCTAATAAAACAACTGCATTGGTTCAGTACAAACATACAATTTTATGGCAGGACCAATCTAGCCTAATTAGGTTCTTGGCATTTTCTTATGTTCAAATGTTTCAACAACTGAAAAAAGAAAGCATTCGTACATTTAGTGCAACAATTTAAAATAGGTTTGTAATATGAACTAGACTTGGGCGCCGGCCAACTCTTCGTGTTCGTCTTTGTGTTCGTCTTCGCAGGGAAAAAATCTTTGTATTCCACTAATATTGGCCCGTTCGGTTTGCAAATATTCGTGTACATTCTTTGTGTTCATTTTTTTTCTTTGTTTTTTGTAAAAGAGGTTAATACGGGGTTAACACAGTATTCACTACACAGCAGCTTGGGCGCCAGGATTTTAAAGGTCCGTATGAGCAACTCCTCACTTCACCTGCACTTCATTGGTTGATGGCAGACGAGCCCCCTCCTGGCAACCAATAGAGTCTCTTGTATAGACTTTTAAAATCCTGGTGCTGAAACTTGGCTGGGGGAGGCCACAACCCTCGCACAACCCTTTAACTCCTGACGGGGAACATGGCCTGGGAGGACCAATTGGTTGATGCTAGAGGAGACCCCTGCCGGCGATCAATAAAGTCGTTCTTATGGCCCTTTAACTCCTGATGGCGAACCTACGGATTTCCACTCCCTTTACCTACGCAGCATCGCAGGGGTTAACGGGAGCGGAAATCTGTGGGTTCGCCGTCTGGAGGTAAAGGGCCATAAGAATTACTTTATTGATAGCCGGCAGGGGTCTCATCTAGCATCAACCAATTCGTTGATGCCAGAGGAGGCCCTTGCAGGTGACCAGCTTTCTTATACACTAATCCTATGGAAAAAAAAAAATTACAATCAGAATATTGGATTTGTTCCTGAGTGATCCACTATATCAGGGATCCCCATACTCGGCCCCCCAGCTGCTGCAGGACTACATCTCCCATAATGCTCCTTCAGCTAAGGGGCTGCCTGAGGAGTATGGGAGATGTAGTCCTGCAGCAGCTGGAGGGCCGAGTGTGGAGATCCCTGCACTATATCATACACACTTGGATGACTAATACAGAAGGACCAAAGAGGACCAGTGAGTCAAAAAGACTTCACAATTAAATATTACTAACATTTGACATAAATCCATCATGAAATAATTCTTGATTTTTTTACAAATTTGCTTCAATCATAATATTGCCGTCAACGCGTAATTGTCATTAACTGACACGCTAATAGGTTGTTACCATTTAATGTTTGTGTGAGGTTTCTATAGGATTAAACTCTCAGCAAACAATTAGAGAGAAATGGAGAAATGTTTGGCTAAGTGGAACACTACTAATGAGGGATAACCATAATTTTTATCTACAAATACTTTTTACAACTTCCTTTAGTGACAGATCCTGCTGTCTCATCTCTAAGGACTAAATTGCAAACCAGCTGTGTGTGAGTGTAGGACTGTTGGATAAATAGGTTCTTCATCTGGGCCAGGTTTTGGAGGATGCCTATGGATCGGGCAATCAGCTGCTCTTTATACAGCAGAATGAAGTGAACTTCAGAGCAAAGCATGGCCCTGTTCTGGAAAAGGAAGAACAAATTCAACATACACATACAGCCTGTGGTTTAGGAGCCGCTGATTGCTTTTTCCACAACCACATGTGGATTTATTGTTATTCAGTCTTCATAGTAAATTGACTAAAACAATTTGGTGGACGTAGCCATCTGTGTAAAATAGTATTTTATTGGATTTCATTAAACCCAGTGTTTGGGTTCCCTACGGTATTGCCCCTTAATTGTCCATTTATTAGCTTTTTGTGAAGTACATGGTTAATGCACATGCCTATAATTCAAGAAACATATATTGCTCACATTTTCAACATATCTTTCCCCAGTAAATAACACAACAGCATTGAGATATTGATCTATTTTTTAATAATCTGTTTAAAAAAATGAAGTCTTATTCTACTCAACTGTAAATCAAACAAATGTGAGTTTTGTTAGTATGTTAAGCTAACAAACATAAGCAGATCTGACATTTAATTCTTTCCATAATAAAAATTACTACAGCATGGTGATGAAAGTATAAAATGCAACCAAGGAATAATTAAAGACAAGTGAAGGAAGTTATATAAATAAGGATAAAGATCAAGCCAGCTGCCTAAATAAATACTACTTCTCAGGTTTTTACAAAGAAAGATGAAGGGAAGGGACCTCAGGAAGAAGGAACAGGGAAACATGGAAATCATGTGTGTTTTTAGAGGAGAAGTTCCACTTGAACTCTTCCAAGTAAACATAGATAAGTAAACGGAAACCAATGGGATACAGCCAAACAACTTTCCAGACAAAACCATTTGCAAACTTATTTAAGCAATCACTATTGACAAGATTAGTTCTAGAGGATTGGAAGTTGGCAAGTTGGCAATTCTAGTAACAGTTCACAAAAAGGTAGCAGGGAGGACTCAGCTAATTACAGACCAGTAAGTCTTACTTGAGTAACTGGGAAAATAATAGGAAAAATAAATTAAATATATGGATGTAAATGGGTTGCAAGATCAGAAACAGCATGGGTTTACTGCAAATAGATATTGTCAAACTAACCAACTTTCTTTTTTGACTGGGTAACTAAAAACTAGACCAGAGAGGAGCTGTTGATCTGGGCTATCCGGATTTCAGTAAGACATTTGACACTGCCCCCCATAGAAATGTAATAAATAAATTGCATTGTTTGGTTTTGGATGTGGAAATAGTTGAATGCATAAGGCAATGATTGACCCAGGAGACAGAACATTGTAGTTATAGGGCATACTCAGAGGAACAATTTACTAATTTACTCAAGCATATGTATTGGAACCCATATATTTTTATTAGCTATATTAAAAAAAATTAATGGTGAGGTTTTTCTTTATGCAAATTATACAAAAGTCTGCAACAGGGTAGGCATTTCTGGTGGAACAAGCCAAATGATAAGTTTTTTAAGTAAGTTAGAAGAATGGTTGAGAGCGTGGCAGCTGCAGTTGATAAAATAATACATTTGGGATATAAAAATCACAAGGAGAGTGTAGCATTGGGGAACTTTCCGGACAGTGACAACAAAATAGAGGGACTTGAAAATAATTATTTCTGAGGAATTAAAGGTAAGCAGGCACTGCAATAGAATGTTGAAAAATCAAGCGGAGTGCTGCGATGTAAAGCTAGAGGCATTAGTAGTAGGAAGAGCTAGGTGCTTTAGACAGATCTCTAGTCAGACCTCACCTAGAGTATTGTGTATAGTTCTAGAGACCCCATCTCTAGAAGAATATTGAAATTTTGGAGAGTTCAGAAGGGGGCTTCCAAAATGGTAAATGACTTGCAGGAAACAAATTAACAGGAAAAACTAAGGTAACTCAATATGTATATTTTGCAGGAACGAGGAGAAAGAGAATATGTGATTTAAATACTTAAAAGCAATTAACAACGTACAGGAGGGGAAAATGCTACCACAATAGGTCACAGTGTGAAACTACAGGGTCAGGGTTTAGATGTATTATAAGGAAGTTTTACTTTACTGAGATGGTGAAATATAAGCGGAACAGCTTCTCATCTGTAGAGGCTAATACAGTGAGGATATATGGAATGGATGCATGGAATAGACATAACGTTATCCTGAATAAAAGACAAGATCAAGGACTGATTATGACTTACGTATTTTTCAACCTTGGTGTTCCCTACTTGCCTTACATTTGGCATTGAAGTACTTCGCCTAAGATGAGTTTAGCACTGTTGTCTTATTTTAGTGATCAGGTTGTTATCTATGAATGAGAAAAGGCCGATGTGGTTCTACATGAGAAATAATATTAAATACAAATATCCCCTATATATACATACCATGAGCCATATCTAAGTCAGATTCAATTAAATGTTTAAGTAACATTTTAACAGAGCAATATGATCATATGATAAAGGTGTTGATGTTATTGACAGAAGCCAATACAATCTACACTACAGAGATCAGACTAGGGAATGCTTTTCTTTCCTGGCATTCTAAAATATGTACTGAGATTGGAAATGTTGTCACACTTCTAAGTCCAACCCTAGTCTAACATTGAAGTTAGCAATGGATGCAGTCTTTACAAATGTTAATATGTGGAAGTGTGTTGTAGTTACATAGCTACATAGTAATCATAAAGACAGAAGCCCATTTAGTTCAACCTTTCCAAAGAATCTCTATGAAGTGACCCCTATAAAGTAGTCAATATTTTGTTGCCGCTGGACTCCTCTTCCATGACCACATGAAAGAGCTGGTGGATGTTAGAGACCTTGCGTTCCCCCACCTTCGGTTTGAGGATGCTCCACAGATGCTTAATAAGGTTTAGGTTTGGAGACATGCTTGACCAGTCCATCACCTTTACCCTCAGCTTCTTTAGTAAGGCAGTGGTCGTCTTGGAGGTGTGTTCGGGGGTTATCATGTTGGAATACTGCCCTCTGGCTCAGTCTCCGAAGGGAGGGGATCATGTTCTGCTTCAGTATATGTTGGCATTCATGGTTCCCTCAATAAACTGTAGCTCCCCAGTGCCAGCAGCACTCGTGCAGGCCCATACCATGACACTTCTACCATCATGCTTGACTGTAGGCAAGACACACTTGTCTTTGTACTCCTCACTTGGTTGCTGCCACACACACTTGACACCATCTGAACCAAATAAGTTTATCTTGGTCTCATCGGACCACAGGACACGGTTTCAGTAATCCATGTCCTTAGTCTGCTTGTCTTCAGTATACCATACGCCACCCCTGACCCCCCACCCCTTCAACCTCTGCAGCAATGCTGGCAGCACTGATACATCTTTTTACCAAAGAAAACCTCTGGATATGATGGTGAGCACGTGCACTCAACTACTTTGGTCGACCACGGTGAAGCCTGTGAACCCAACCGCTGTATGGTCTTGCCCACCGTGCTGCAGCTCAGTTTCAGGGTCTTGGCAATCTTATTATAGCCTAGGCCATCTTTATCTAGAGCAACAATTATTTTTTTTCGGATCCTCAGAGAATTCTTTGCCATCAGGTGCCATGTTGAACTTCCAGTGACCAGTATGAGAGAGTGTGAGAGCGATAACACCAAATTTAACACACCTGCTCCCCATTCATACCTGAGACCTTGTAACACTAATGAGTCACATGACAACAGGGAGGGAAATTTTAAATTAGGGGTATACTCACTTTTGCTGCCAAGTTTTAGATATTAATGTCTGTGCATTGAGTTATATTTGAGGGGACAGTACATTTACACTGTTATACAGGCTGTACACTCACTACTCTACGTTGTACATATATATATAAATATATATATATATATATTATATATATATATATTCTCCCATGCACCATGCACCAGAGGCATAACTTGAATGGACTTGGAGCTAGCACGTATGTTCACCTTTACTTGTTTTTTTTCATCCACCACAGCTTGCAGAAACCAAATTAGAACTAATCCTCTTAGGTTCTTTCCAAGAATCATCCATGAACAGGTTGTGTATAGTAGCACTTTCTTTCCTTGGAAATCCTTTCAGCATGATGGAAATGTAAACAGAATAGACAAGCTGAGATGTTTGTGTATGTGTCCAAAGATCCACCCTAATGGACTTTAGTAAGAATAGATCTAATTACTGAGGACTGCTTTGTCTACAGGTTTTCTGTAACTGCGTGTTATTTCCTTTGTAAGATTTATATTTCCTTATCACAATGCCAAAATTTCAGAACTGTTTATTTAATGTATTTGCGTTTCTTGAGACATCATTTTACATTTCATTTACCTTTTGTAGGAGACATTTTTAAAGGTAATTTGTGCCACAAAAACATGATTTTGTAAGCTTAAGGTTATGATGCTTCTATGCCTGGAAAGTGTTAAGTAGTATGGTATTCAGATAATAGTCACATCAAGTTCTATTCTTTCCTGCATTAGTATTATGGGATTAGTTATATATTCTGAGTTACTTCTGTTAGAGAAATTAATATATTTTTAAGAGTCTCTGAAGTCTGAGATTTTAAAGATGGGCTGTAACCTTGACAGCTTTTAGCACAATATTCTGCAGTGCTGTACAGTGGTAAACAGACATAACAAGTAGGGCAATTGCATAACAATGTGGATGTACAGTAACAAAATAATAGATGGGTTAAGCTACACAAAGCATAAATAATGCTATCCACAAAGCTTTGTCGTTTGTGTGTTTGCCCCTTGTGTATTGATGCCCCAGCCAGCCCCCCTTTAGTATTAATGTACCCCCCACACCCTTCTATATTTGTGCCCCCAGCCAGCTTCCTTTGTGCATCTATGCTCCACATCCTTGTGTATTGATTTTTATGTAATTCTCCAGCCATCCACCATCCCTTGTGTATTGATGCCCTCACACCCTTTTGTACTGGTTAATGTAATGCCCTATCTATTTATTGATTTATGTGGTTTACAGAGAATGGTCGAAAAAGAGAAAATATCCAGTGAACGGCAGTTGTGTGGACGGAAATGGGCAGACTGGTTCCAGATGACAGAAAGGCAACAGTAACTCAAATAACCACTCGTTACAACCAAGGCATGCAGAATACCATCTCTGAACGCACAACATGTAGAACCTTGAAGCAGATGGGCTACAGCAGCCGAAGATCACATCGGATGCCACTCGATCCTGTCAGCTGAAAACAGGAAACTGAGGCTACAATACTGCCAATGGTTCAGGCTGGTGGTCGTGGTGGTGTAATGATGTGGGGGACATTTTCTTTGCACACTTTGGGCCCCTTAGTACCAATTGAGCATCATTGAAACTAAAAAGCCTACTTGAGTATTGTTGCTGACGATATCTTTATGACCACAGTGTACCTATCTTCTGATGGCTACTTCCAGCCGGATAATGCGCCATGCCACAAAACTCACATCATCTCAAACTGGTTTCTTGAACATGACAATGAGTTCACTGTACTCCAGTGGCCTCCACAATCAACAGATCTCAGTCCAATAGAGCACCTTTGGGATGTGGTGCATGTCCATGTGGATGAAAATCTTCCAGCACCTTGTAGAAAGTATGCCACGAAGAATGATGGCAGTTCTGAAGACAAAAGGGGGTCCAACCCGGTACTAGCAAGGTATGGCTAATCAAGTGGCAAGTGAGTGTATTTTTTACTATGTGTTTATAACTGTAAAATGCAGGATTTGTTAAAAATGACACAATCAAGTGGCAAGTGAGTGTATTTTTTACTATGTGTTTATAACTGTAAAATGCAGGATTTGTTAAAAATGACACATCCACCTATTTCTCTCTCTTTCTTCTCTTTCTATATTTTTTTAATAATATGTTATCAAGCATGCTTGAGTTTGAAAGGCAGGTAATGGTTGACCTCATGAAGTGTGCCACAAAAGTACTGTACTGAAACAGGTGATCATTTTGTGTTTGCAGAATGAGCCTGGGCTGTCCTGCATGGCAATTCTGCTTGTAGTCACTCAGCTGCATTTTCCCTGTCTGTGGGCAAGAGTGTAGTAATGGAATTTATTCAGCAAATGAAACCTTGTTATTCACTTTACACTTCCTCTCTTTCCAAATGCACACAAACACACACATTACTGTCATGTACCCTTCGATGCTTTTATGTCAGTGACTTTCTTATAACTCTGGAGTCATTCTGTCTATGGATTATATATTAAAGCAAACGTTATACCCTTGCAGCCAAATGAGGCAGACTGGCACCAGGATGATATTAATATCCAAATAATTCAGAACAGGATAATATGAACTATGTATTTTCACTAGGCTCCCACAGACAAAACACTAATTGTTAAATGTCTCTTGAGAAATGTTGTTTGCTGTGATTGGCTTCAGTAACCGTTCTTATAAAACTTCACTGTCTGCACTGCCACCAAGAGGCTGTTTTGCATTTTTCTGGACATGTTTAAAGTTTGAAGTTGATTCTGTAAATAACATTTTCATTACTGCCCATGTCTCAAGAAGGTCCCACCGCCTCCTTTCACAATTCTATAATCACCAAATAAATGGCAGGAAACATAAATAACAATAACACATGTTGGATTTTGAATTGGCCCCAGCTTTTATTTTCCTGTTACACGGGACGTGAAATTAGCAGAACGACGTTGTTCCAAAAAAAAACCACAGTGGGAGGGATTAACCATTTTTATTCAATATAATGTACTTTCCTTCCAAGGGAGCATAATTCTAGCCTCTATCACTTTGTTGGTCCACCTGCCCCTTTACTAATCAGACCACACTAAAATACTCTTCACAGGGACTTCTCTGCCATTGGCAAAGTGCTTGAACCTCAGAGACTACAGGTCCATGCCCACAGCATTAAGATGGACACCATCGAAACTGAACAGACCAGATGGGTCACTGTCAATCTTGCCATGCTTCACTACCAAACCACCATTATAAGCCACAAATCTCCAGATCACTCTATTAATCCTTCGCCTAGCCTTGTTAATGCCCGCTACCTACTGGACCAAACCAAAACCAGTCTACTGCACAAATCATTACTGCCCACATGATATGTGGTGCTAAAATTAAAAAGTATTTTTAGGTAAAACAAATATGACAATGATAAACAAAATATTATACTGAAGGGAAAAAAAAACAAATGTGGTTGGTTGCAGAGGGCTTAGGATGTTTCAGGAAATCTACAAGAGGGGACAGAGAGAGAGAGATGAGTAAGAGAAGATAATAGTTAGATAAAGGTGCTGTATGAGCCCAGAGCATCAGGCGATCAAAGCAAATGAATGTACTTTTCCAAGGGTAAACATTTGGCCAAAAAAAGAAACATTTTTCCTAAAATACATATTTGGTAATATTAGTAAACTTGCTTGCAGACGTCCAAGTGAGGTTGAATACATTTTTGATTCTTGCAAGGGCCTCTCTTCAGATGGTGGTTTGTAGAGGGCCTGGGATGTTTCAGAAAAGCTTTTTGCTTCATACAAGGGCCTCTCTTCACTGGTTTGCAGAGGGCTTGGGATGTTCAGGAAAGCTACAACTGTCTCATTTTCCTGGGACAGTCCTGGGAAATCATCAGTTGCCCCAGCCCAGAGGTTGGCGAATGGACGTCGTTGTCTGCAACCATGCCCACTCACTCCAGAAGGGGACTGCACTGCCAAAAATATAACATGAAGTGAGAGAGAAAATGAAAAAAGGGGAGAGATATGTAGAGATAAAGAGAAAATGGGATATATAAAGTGAAATAGAAGGAGTGATAAAGAGAAATGAGAGAGATGAGATTAAGAAAAAAAGGAGCGATAAAGAATAAAGGGGAGAGATAAAGTGACTTTTTGTGTGCCATCTGGGTGCTTTGGCAAGTCCTATATGTGCAATATGGATTCTGGGCAAGTCCATTGGATGCAATCTAGGTGCTGGACAAGTCATTTGTGTGCAATCTGGGTGCCAAGGCAAGTACCATGTGTGCAATCTGGGGGCTGTGGAAGAAAGTATGGTAGTGTTGGCAGGAACTCGGTGATATAACCTGCACCATAATAGCTAGGCAGGGCTAAATTATTCTAATTATGTGAGTTGGACAGTGGATATGATATTTTTTCTAGCAAGTAATTGATAGCTGTGCTGCAAAGTCTCCCTGGAAATGTTTGTTTTTCAAATGTTAGCAACTATACTGAAGGTTAAAAATGGTTGATTAGGTCTGGGAGGGTAAAATTATGGTAAAGCACATCACCACATATGTGGCAATGAGAATAGGAGAGATGGAAAGGTTCCAACATCTGTGCAAAAGAGAATGCTTATATTCTACACCAAGCAATTACATTACCTAGTAGCACCAGTGCATTCAATACCTAAAGGGATGTATAATACAGCTTTACTTAATTATTTAGATGGCAATATTTGCCACATCCAGGGATATCATTCAGAAAAGACAGGACACAACATACAATTTCATATAAAGGTATTCATTTCTTCAGCAAACAGTGTTCAATGATAAAATAAATATTCAAGTGTCCATCACAGCAGATATGATCTATGAAAGATAAGAACAGAAAATAACAGTATAACAAGATGAAAAAAGTGAAATGGTGGCAGGCTTGCCATTCCTCAGCTCTGAGGGTAATGCTAGGTAATAAATAAGTATTGCTCTGGTCCTTTTGTAACTGCTGTAACCAGAGATGCTAATAGGCATCATTGCTCTTGTGGAAAGAGCTACCTACACCTGCATGGGTATCAATACCTTAATGTATGTGCTGTGTATAACATTTAACCCTGTAATTATATATAAGAATTCCAACTAACTATTATATCCACCACTATTAGCTATTTAAACAAGCAACCAAAACAATTCATCTGCACTTTCAATTAGATAATTAATACGATTGGGGTCAGATGTTCTAAAACAATGAAAATTTTATTAAAAAAATGTTTCAAACTAGCCTACTAAATTTATTAATTTTGTGTTTTCAATTTTACCATTTGTTTATTTTCTTGTATGCCCTAATCGTTTTCGTTTCCTCTATTTTCAGAAAAATTATCCTCATAGATTATATCTATATACAAATGTATATTCTGATTAAGAAGAAACTAATAATTGTACAACAAATAAAAAACATGCTAATTTAACAAGGTTAGGATACACAGAGAGATCTATATATCTATTGTTTTGTTCCTTTTATCAGAATGTTATAAATTTGTTCCAGCTGTTACCCATTTCAGATTGTTTTAATACAGTACAGATTATGTTACTGTAGTGATGAAGGATGTGAGGATGAATCATTGTCTTTTTAACGAAATAGACTAATCCTTTTCTAATCTTAATAAAAAAACCACGTCCTGTTTGGGTAGATTCTAGGAATTTTTAGATGGGAATAATCTGCATTAAAAACTTAAACCTATAACATTAGGTCATATTTATCGTCACATAATCCATATACATCATATAATCAAAAATATCTGCCATCCAACCAAACCATAAACACTAACCACATTTCTGTGTAATCATTGCAAAAAACGTGTATAAAACAAAAAGCAAGGTATATTTTGTACACAATAAAACAATTTTTATTTAAACATGACATTTACCGGTATAATTTTTGTAGGAGAAACCTCATAATGTCACATGACATTTTGTTAGATTGATGCACTGATGCACACTTGGAAATATCACATTACAACCAGGCCCCTGAAGATTTGGCTTGTTTGTGGGAGAGGTGCGCTGGTCTTTTGGCCTCCATTTCTCAATGAAGACTTCAGTGGTTCTGCTCTACAGAGAGTGAACAAGAAAACCTGGGGAAAATCTGGGGAAGGAAGCAGTCGCAAAGACAACTGAAGACCCATTGGTCCACTGTGGCCTTACAAAGGCATTTGGCCACCACTACCACGGTTTTAATCTACCTCAGACTTAAAAGAAAAAGGAACAAAGGTATACCATAAAGACTCAAAATTGTATATTTAACCATTAAACTTACACTTACACACACTAACACCATACGGTAACACACGCTAACATTCTACACTCATGTACTCACATACTAACACTGTACAGTAATACACACACCCTATGCTGAGATACATGCTCATACTAATGCCATACTGTAACATACACAACACCATATACCCTACACTTTTATACACATGCACACACTATCCAACATACACACACTAACACTATACATATATAAAAACACACGCTCTAACTATGCACACATACACTGAAACTGGCACTACAATGCGGTAGACATACTGACTCTAGCACTATACACTTACACACTGACTGACACTACAGTATACACTTGTATACACATACACACACTAATCCCCCCCTCACCTCATAGAGACCTGCTGAATTTGGCACCCTGTGCTTTCCTGCAGGGTACCCAGTGTGGCACTTAATGTACGTTATGTAACCCTGCTGGGCACCTCAAGGCACCGTCTTCACTGCCCCCCCCCCCCGGTAAAGCTTAGGGTGCCAAATCCACAATGGTAGCCCTGGCTAGTTTTGTACCACTGATTATTTTCCAGCACACAATGTATTAAAATAAAAAAGAAGTATCTGTATAAAACAATAAGCAAAGTAACCATTAGTAAACATTAATACATTTAAAATTTGCACGCCAAGAAAGAACAAAGAGCTGTACAATTGTACAGGGCTGTCCCACTGCTGAATTTAATACACAACACAATTTAAATGTAGCATTATAAACACCATAGCTACTTAGCTAGTACTAATAAATAAACAAATGTTTCCCAGAAATAATTCTTTAACAAAGTAAAATATTGCCTTATTCAATTTTTTTTTACGAGGAAATCTTAATTGTTACGTTAAACAAAAACAGACACTGATAGATTAATGCCATACAAACTGGAAATGTTGTTTTTATGTGATTAAACCTTCAGAGGAAAAAATAAAATAAAATTTGCGCTAAGGTTTATACTAACATAATAAAGAATGTATGTGCGTGTTTATGGGCAGTTGTGTCTAAAGGCAGTGTATGCGTATATGCGTGTTAATGGGCAGGTGTGTGTAAAGGCAGCGTGTATGTGTAAATGTGTGTTTATGGACAGGTGTGTATAAAGGGCAGTGTAAATAAAATAATCCCTGTAAAAAAATAGCTGGGGGGGCACAATTTTCCATTCTTGCCTCAGGTGCAAAAGGAGCTAGCTACGGCTCTGCCAGACTCAACTCAGGGGTGATACACTTATTGATTGAGCTTTCCTTTAAATATAACACTTTGGGCCCAATTTGGACACTCCACTTAGGGGTGTACTCACTTTTGTTGCCAAAGTTTAGACATGAATTGCTGTGTGTTGAGTTATTTTTAAGGAAACAGCAAACTTGTTATACAGGCTGCACACTCACTACTTTACATTGTAGCAGAGTGTCATCTCTTCAATGTTGTCACATGAAAAGATATACCGGTAATAAAATATTTACAAAAATGTGAGAGGTTTACTGTACCTGTTAGCAATGGGTGTTGCTGAAACACCTAAACTCAATAATTAGGAGGGGTGTCATATAGTGTACAAGCTCAAGTGTCCTAATGGCTGCTATGTGGCTGTCCACATTCTTAAGAGAAAATGTACCGTACTGAACCATGGCCTTTTTTGACTTTTTCTTCACCCTAACATAAGTGGATTTTCTTTGCCACAAAACCTGGGGCTAAACAGGATTATGTCTCTTTGTCTAAGGGATTCACTGAGATAAGATTTGAGTTTAGGTTTTTATGACATCTGCCACACCGTGTCATTGTAAAGAGTGCACTGAACTGCTAATAGTAAACAAAGCATGTGATGGGCATTGAAGCACAGTGCCTTTTCGTGTAACAACCTATGAGCATTTTACTATTAAAACAGAAATAACTCAGAACAGAACATTTAGTGCCTTGTCAAATTGTAAGTTTATTTTAAATAACATCTAACAAGGAAAAGCCGAAGCTGTCAAACAGAAAGAATGAATTATAGTAGCATAGCAACACCTTTTCAAATGCCAATATACATTGGGCCTGACCTCATCTAGTGGAGAGACTCTAAACTGCTCTCCATGTTCTGCTTAACTCTATTATGGTTAGGTAAAAACAACATTTTCCATCACTTAACATTAAGAAGCCACATGGAAACAGAGTTTCATAAAAATGATGAACTGAATAAATTATGTATGTGTGTTAATGCCACCTAGTGGTTTTCTTAAAGAACTGCCTCCCTAATGAGCCAACGAGGTTTATGTTGGATTTTTACATAGATAGCTCCATTGAAACGATAAAAAATATAATTTTCATGCTAGTGGTTTTAGATGTGTTTAATAACCGCATGAAGTATATATTTCTAATGCATCAAGGCTACCCAGTTTGCGACCAATTGTGTCAGACCAAAGCTTGTCCGCTATGTAGTCTGTGGTGCCATATGGATTACACAACATGATCAGAAACCTAATTAGCATAAAGATACAGCAATTACATGAGGAGTTTGTACCTATTAATTTGTATTTATGCCACTAAGTATGGCATTTAGAGATAGAGGAAAGAGGGACATTTTAAGTATATGGAAGACAATTCTCTATTAGATTGTGGCGCTACATGCAAGCTCATGGCATACAAAGGCTATTGCAAAATATCACATGGCTGACAACAAGGACAGCATCCGGATCTGCAGATGAAAGATGGTTATAAGAAACAAATAACGATGACGCTCAGCACTGTTATAGTAGTACGGTATTTATTTTGCCAACTATGGCAATGTTTCGATCCTTTCTCAAGCCATGAGCAATGTGTCCAAAAAGTGCCATTTTATAATCAAACATGAAACACATAATTACACACAGTGTGTCTCTCCATTAACCACCAATATATAATATATCACATCATCATTGCATTCTTTATATATTTTCCAATCATTTAAATCAAGAATAGCTCACAAATTCCTCTTGTAATCAAGAAGCTTATACGAGCAAAATTACATAAAATAATTTTCAATGCTAACCTATATTACTGTATACGGTAACATAGCACATTTATTTCAAGAACAAAATATTTTTCTTCCTCTTTAAAGTAGAAAAAAATGAGCGGACCAGATAGACTGAACAATTCTTATGTGTCATGTTCCTGACATAAACGGCAGCTTTGACACGCACAGTGAAGTCTCCTTGATCTTTTTCCACAGTATCTCTTATAAAGCTTTATTTTTGCAAAATAGCTCAAGATGAAACTCCATTAAAGAAAAGTAAAGTCAAGTTGAAATAGTTTTAAAATGGACATACAGTGCAAGCAGTGGTGTACTAAATGCTTATAAATATTGTAAAACGTTGAAAAGGATTGAAACGGATTTTTTCACCTGCCTTTATGTGGCATTGCAATCTCTTTATTTATAAAAATAAATACATTTCGGAATGCTCCGTTAACTTGAAAGAACGTCTGTGGGAATGGCATCTTGGCCTGTACTGACACCTTGGCCTGCGTCACACCTTTGCCTAAGGAATTAAAAGGTAATGGCTGGCTAACGGCAAAACACCGACCCGTGCCTTAAGTGATAGTTTGCCAAATTCATCATCATGACGGCATAGCAGGCAACCAGCATGCGAAAAAAAGGAGCGCTATGAATGAATTCTCATAATAATAGAACTGACATGTGTTAAAATGATTTTTGATGATGTGACATGCACTGATAAGTACAACTACTTCCTTAATAAATTGGATCAGCATCTATAATCATGGATAAACTTGTGTATTTTATTTGTCTAATCACATTTTGCTCATAGAAAAGAGGAAGGTAAGGGGAGCACAGAGGCGTAAGGAAATTTCAGTCTAAAAGAGCGACTACTAGAAAGTAGCATTAGAGTGGGATCAGGCCCAGACTGATTCGTGGTGGGCCAGTGGCTGAAAGAGCATTACGGCTTGCGGCAAGAGGCTGGATATGCCCGACTTCATCCTACATAAGCATAAAATGTAGTGTTCAGCCACTGGCCGCAGCAGGAGGCAGCTGGCCTTAAAGTGCCAGCCCTTGGTGATTTAGCTTTGTGGGATATTTCAGACATTATAATAGGTAGAGTACATGCAACTTCAGTAAACACAGAGCAAAATAGCAGATTGAAAGACAGGAACAATTACAGATTTGCCGCATCTAACAAAGGAAATGCTAAAAACAGACTGCTATAATAGCAGTCTGTCATGTCACAGCTGCTAAATATACTCCTAGCGCTCTGTGAGTGAACAAATAGAAGCATGGGCACAAAACGTACATGCATTATAGTTTGCACAAATGCCCTAATCATTAAAGGCTAAATATATATATATATATATAATATATATATATATATATATATATATCAAATATCCTGAAATAAAATACACTAAAATGTCCTTTATATGTAGCAATGATGAACATCTTATCCACGTTTTAATTAATGTGTCATATAATGTGTGATTTACAACTAAAATGATCTAACTTTTAGAGTTCCCTTTTTAAGACAGATTGGAGGCTTTATTAAAGAGACAGCCTATTGCCCCGAGCATCACCAAACAGAAATATATTCTACCCCCTTCGCTCCCTTACTGCAGGATAATTTGTATTTGTGCTGTATGTATTTGTGCTGGGTGGAGTGGGAGGTCATATGGGGGCCCACTTGGTGCACTCGTCCAACTGGGGTATTTGCAGCTGCCGGAGCTCCGTGCTGGAGGTAGCAATTACTTAACGGTAGGCATTGAAGGACTTCCAGAGTATACCCTGCATTACAGAGGCTTTAAAGTGCATGCTTGGGGTAGATTGCACTTACCCAATGTGAAATATTCAATTCTAGAGTTTTAGATCACACGTTGTGATAAACATACCTGAGAATGCTCATATATATATATATATATATATATGTCATATTAGGCTTGTGCGTTCAGTTTTGTACAAACTTGTTTTTTAACAAAAATTGCCTGTTTTGTGCAATTATACAAATCTCTGCACATAAGGGTGATCTCCAACGAAACTGTCGAAAGCAAATTGCAAATGTGCAGACATTTTGTTAAGAGTCTCCCCTTTGGTTCCATGTGTATCCGCCATTACAAGCTGTTTTGGCGCCATTACACACCATTTTGACGCTTCTTGATGAGGTAACGTGAGATAGGACTGTGTGTAGGAGGGTACATATCAATGACTGAATGGTAGAAGTAGTTTTTCCTTTATATTTTTTACTCTGGTCAATCAGCATTTACAAGTGGAAGGGACAAGTATTAGATATACACGTGTGCTGACACCATTTTAACTTGTTAGTAGCGGCAGTTACAGATGATGAGAGCTGGAGTGTAAGGTAGTGGCAGCTAGCTTCAATCAAACGATGAAGACTTCTAAGGGGCAGAGTATCCTGAAACCTGGTGGGGCCTGATAATTTATTTTAAAATCCCTCAGCGTGCAATCTCTTACTAGCTTTGCAGGGTTGCACGCTCCTAGGGAAACTTACAATATAGCATCCTCTTCCGCCTCCCAGAGGCAACGAGAAGTAGCAGCTACAAAAAACAAGTTATATTTACCCTCTCCAGTGAGTTGAAGAAGACACTACAAGAGGAGCTGTGTACCCTCAGGTCAGATATACAGCAGATAGGTAGAGATAATTGTCATCTTCTTGGGCTATAAGACAATACCTGTCTTCTTGGGAGTAAAGGTGTACTTAGTTTTTCCACACATCTCCGTTTTGGCTTTATTTTTGTTGAACAAATCATGACACAGTGTAATAAGTTATGTGTTGTTGTTCATCTGAGGTTGTATTTACCAATTTTTTTAGACCTGCTAAGGAACAGATGATTGTCATGTCCTGATATGTAAAACAATAGAATTCAAATACTTTTTTCACACAACTGTATATTTTTTTTTCTCTAGACTTGTGCATTCTTATTCGGGGGAACATGAAAACAAACACGAAGGGTGCGTTTTCATTCTTCAGCCTGAATATTGAAGAAAGGAACATGGTGGCAGCAAAACGTACACGAAGACACACAACACAAAGAATCTTCGTGTTCATCTTTGTCTTCGTTTACTAATCTCCCTGGTCTTCCCCATCTAGCCTACCTTATTTACGCAGCATCCCAGGCGTTAATAGGAGGAGTTAAAGGTCCATGCGAGCAACTCTATTGGTCACCCGCAGGGGCCTCCTCTGGCATCAACCAATTGGTTAACGCTAGAGGAAGCCCCTGCTGGCGACCAATAGAGTCGCTCTTAGGGAACTCTAACTACTGACGGCGAAACTCTGCCTGGGGTAACCAAGGTACTCGTATGGACCTTTAACTCCTGGAGCGGGGAGACCAATGGTCCTCCCAGGTGGAGTTTCACCGTCAGGAGTTCTTGGGCCCGCTCCAGGTGTTAAAGGTCCATACGAGCGATCAGTAGAGTCGCTAGTATGGACCTTCAATGCCTGGAGCGGGCCCAAGCCAAGTTCTGTGTCAGGAGTTAAAGGCCTGTACGAGTGACTCTATTGGTCGTTCATATGTGCCTTTAACTCCTGGAGCAGAGTCTCCCCCGGCCGAGTTTCGGCACCAGGATTTTTAAAGTCTGTACGAGCGACTCTATTGGAGTTTTGCTATCAGGAATTAAAGGTCTGTACGAGCGACTCTGGTTTCGGCACCAGGATTTTAAAAGTTTGTACGAGCGACTCTATTGGTCTCCATCAGGGAGCTCGTCTGCCATCAACCAATGAAGTGCAGGTGTCTTCCTTATGTTTTAATATTACATTTTGAATTTGCATTTAAGCTGTTGTCTTGGAACATAGAGTGAGTGGACTGGACATAGATATAGGTAGAAAAACATAGTAGAGCATAGTATTTCATCTGTGTGCTCCACTGTTACCAGTGTGATAGCACTGTGAATATGGACACATTCTCACTCAGGATATCCTTAAGGTAAATTATATGTGTACCTAGAGGCCCTGAAATATAAACATGCTCTCAGTTGTCACAGACAACTTTATGCCAATGCTAAGCAGTACTTAAATGTTTCTACCATTTTTTCAGGAACCATTTCTTCCATTTCACATGGTGATATCCTACCCTCTAGTACTTTAAATCCTTAGATATATTTCAGTGAATTGAGTCTACACTGCGAGTGATTACTTTTGATCGGTGAAAATGTAGTAACATTTGTTAAAAAAAATTATGTTTGGAATCATTTTAGATAACCATTCATTAAAAAATACAGCTTTATTAAAAACTTTCATTTTTATGCTATGAACAGTAGAAAAGGAGTACACAACATGCCTCAACATTCTTAGAAAGGTGGATTGGCATTTCTTTAAAAATCTTACTAAACATATATTAAGGCACATGTGAAAAAGAGCCAAGGTTAGACTTACAGATTACTATTTTTTGTGAATTAATTCCCTATATAATGGAAACACACAGGATCTTTTTCATTTTCAGTATCATAATGTGCATATGGTGAGTAGTAGAAAGGTGAAAACATTCTTTTAGAAAAACGGTAAAGTAAATATACTGTAAGTAGTATTAAACCATATCTTTTTGTTTGGTTTTGCGCAATTTAGGACTTGAAAAAATAATTATGTAGTTCATGCATACCTGAGAACATCCCAGGTTAGGCCACCCAGAGCTCTGCCTTTTCTGAAGGAAGGGGTCTCACTAGTCATGCATAGAGGAGGGATTAGCCACATATACAGGGCAGGGCTAGCATCATACGGCTTTTAAAGAGTGGGGAGTGTGAGGGGGAGTGACACCACTCCAATTCCCGGAGAAAGAAGAAACTTTCCAGGTATGGGTTTATGGATGACTGTTTGTGTGGTTATTGGACACTACAGTTTCACCGTGATTTTATAGTATTCATTTATTGGCTCTCTTCTTTTTTCAGTGACTGCTGATACCACTAGGCTAAATACCCACTGAATCAACCACTAATATTATACTAATATTTGTATACTTCATGTATCTAGTTGTTCATAAGATGCTATGCTTATCTATGGTGCAGAAAAAGTTCCATTATTGAGAATGATTCTATATAGAACATCCATCATGGGTTACTACTGAGACCCAATGGGGTTTATTCATGCATGAGAGTTGCAGCTTCATCGCACTGACTTCACCTTACATTATGAAGGGCCAAAACCAATAGTTTGGATGCCTATGTATAACACATAATTAAATCAGTGGGATCTCTTGAAAGTTGCCTCAGTGATTAAACAATGCATTATACAGGGCCAGCTCACCCATTCTTAGATAGAATGGGCAGGGATTGTCTTTTCTAATACATTGTGAAGGGAGTTGAATCTGTCACTCTCCTGCAAACTCTGATGTTTTAGTGAACAAACTCTACTGTGATATTGATCCTGTCAGTGAATTAAAAATTCTAAGAAACCTTATTGAATGCAATTTCTGCTACGAAACTAACTGTTCTTTATATACTATCGAGTCAGGTACTGGAATGTCTGCTTAATCTGATTCATTCCAAACTCTTTCCCAGGGCCAGTAAATATATTTCTTTTTCTTTTTATCTGTTTGTTTGTTTGTTTGTTTCACATGATTAAAATGCACTTTTCCTATAGTTTTCATTTTGGGAATGTAATGGATTTAACACGTATCCTTACAAACATAACACGAAGCAAGAAACACTAAATAGCAAATGCCTGGTAAGAACATAAGGAAACAAAAGAGTACAGCTGTTCTGTTACTGATGTGTAAAATATAGGATTAGCACTAGGAGACCTTATTAATCAAGAATGGGCATTATATGTAAACAGCAAGAGGGATTAGGTTGCTAAATATGATATATTATTAGCCATAAATTAAATCTCAAACTAAAGTAGCATGATAATTTTATTTTTTCCCCAACATAAAGAAAGCCTATTAATAATCTACTTATTTTGCCTTGTTCATTAAAAAAAACCTGAGTTTATATTTATTACCTACATTAATCCTGGCTGTGTTTTTTCATATCATTTGTTTGATTTTTTAACCTGTTTCCTAAATAATGGGAAATTATTATTTTGTTGCCAGTAATGTATTCACACATCTTGGTTTTACTTTGTACAGGCACAGGAAATGCATACTTCGGCTTAAACAATTATACAATGATTTGAACAAATATTTATATTTCTGAAACAGTATCTAAAATTATTATACAAGAATAAGAGGAGTCAACAGCATAAGGTGCTGCATTTCTCCTAGCACCTTATGAATTAGGTAATATAGCATCAGTGCATTATTTATATCTTATACGCTATGTAGTTAATTCTGAGAAAAGTGCCATTTTGCCAGAGCCGAAGCTTGTCTTGATTGGCTTTCTTCCTTGAGTGAGCAAGAACCAGTAGAGCAGAGTTAGTAATGCCAGGTCCCATAACGCACTTTACTGTTTTCTTATTTTACAATAGTGAGGTACATGGATATAGTATTTGTAGGATTTTTATGTTAAACTATTAGCACCACAGGTTGGAAATATTATTTGTCATTAAGTCCTTCTCATACAGACTTGGCAACGGCTGACATATGTGCGTAGATCTCCAGCCTTTAGTGTTGATGGGTTTGGTTTTCTGTAGAAAGAAAACAAACAGTATAAATATTTTCTTTGGTCACATTAGCTTTCAATATAAAGAAACAAATAAATAAATAAGAACAATTCAGCCGATTTAGTTTGTAAAGAATCAAACCTAAATCAGTCCAAGGTATTATCTTAACCAGGATAGCCATATGTCTGTTCCATGGGTTCTTAATTTAATTTGCTCCCTTACTGGAAGGCCGTTCCACTTATGTGCCACATTTTTAGTAAAAATCAGTTGTACAGAAACAAAGTATTTCTTTGTATCTATTTATACTTTGTCTATCGTAAATGGACAGTTTAAAAATGCATTTTTATTATATGTTACAAAAAAATCGCAGATCAGTAACTTCATAACTTCATAAGGTATGACTAAATTAAAAGGTATAACTACAATAGATCCAAGATAAAACTTTACTTTTAATTAATTCAGAAAACTAAAAAGGCTGATATGCGAATACGATTGCTACAAAAAATCTTCAATAAGCGTACTGCAATATTTAATATTCAATATGATAAATTGATGCTGAGGGTAAAAAAACACACAAAAAACTGGTAATGAATCAATACACTCACACATAAATAAATACATACACCACCCTAAAATCAAAACACACACACACAGTCCCTCCAACACCACAAACTTACACATATATACATAAATACACACACACTAACTCCATGCGCTTAGACGTGTAAACATACACTTATGCACAAATGCACACCATGTACTTAAACATGCATGAACACACATCCATTCTAACACTATACACATACACACCTCCTTTAGCTCTGAAGTTTATTTGCAATGTATATCACCTACCATGAAAGTAATATCTTTGTTTTAAATAACTTTATCAGAAAAAAAAAAATTTTTCTTTAACCAATAAATAAAGTTCTGTATACAGTAATGCAGAGTTTTATTTTACATTGGAGAAAAGTGCGTAGACTTCGAGGTTGCCATTAAAGACCGCCAAGTGATATTTTGGGTGAGTTTTCCTAGTCAAGCACCATCCATGTCTGTTTATGGCACAACTTATTAATTCAACTGATCTGTTTATCTATGGAAGTCCTTTCCTTGAAAGACTTTCAATGTGTCATTCTGAGTTTGCACTAAGGTAAAGCGCTAGAACACATGATAAATATGCACTTGTCATACATACATGCAGCTTTAGATTAAGTTAAAAACTATTTATTTTTAGTAAAAGCTTATATTTAGTATAACAAAATATTTTTGCTAGGATCATACAAGATTAGAGGGTGGAGTTCAGAGCAATGTGAATTCTTACCAAACACACAAACCTATACACCCTTTACACAAACACAATACCCTATGCATCCATTATACTCTACATACCACTCATATTTCCCATACAACCATTATCGTGTGGGAATATAAAATATATTTTCATATTTTCTGGTTACAACCCAATTCTGGTTACAATGAAATAGTATTTATAATTGGACAAAAAAAATCTGAAATAGTAACTCACTTGAACATCTCATTTCTTTCAATTGTTGCAAGCCAGAAGCTATATGTGTTGGCGTAATAGTTGCAGGTTCCACGGCCGTGGCACTCAATGAATGGCACACTGCGGAAATCTTCAAGGCATGATCCCGGTGAAGCCAAAGCTTGGCCAGAACCTTCAGCACCAGCACTGGTTTGCTAAAGGGAAAATATACACATATTTATACTTTATCTATTGTCAAATATCTAGCTTGTCATGACTCTTGTTATATATTCTGACTCCACTGTTGGGACAGTTCAGAATTCATTAAAAGTAATTTAATTATATATTTACATATGCTTATATAATTGATATAAATAATGTAATTGACATTCAGGTCTGCTAACCAAGGAAATTATTTTTTTGTGCTCCAACTATAGTTACATCAGCCATACCCACTGTTCTGCTAGTAGTAAAGCCCCTTAGACATGAGTAAAGCTAAGCCTGAGAAATAATAAATATCAATATTCAAACCACGCTATTATCCAGTGTACTACATGATGAGCACTCACCATGACAAATGAATATCCCATCCACAGTGATATCCAGCCATCTGGGCATGGGGGTATCTGAATTGTTTGACTGTGAACTGCCATCACCATAGCAGGTGCCTCGCAGACGGAACACCTATACAATTGAAAAAATAGTACTTATTCCCAACATTTAACATAATGGGAACATATAAGTGCCACTGAGCTAGATTAGAGTTAGATTAGACGTGAGTTAGTAAAGATTAATCTTTCTCTGCTTTTCTACTTTGGGTTTTATTCTAGTAAGATATACTGTGCACTTGATAGAACCTGAATAATGAAATATTAGTATATTATCATTTTTATACTATGCAGACACTGACAAAACACAAAATGGCACTACATCTCCGTAATGTAGCGTTGTCACCAAAGAAAGATTTTTACATGCTTTTAAAGAGTACAGAAGATGTGATTAAGTTATCTTTACTTAACTAGATTACTTAATTGGATATTTGTTTTAGGTATATTTATATTCTATGCTGAAGCAGCCCTGCATCTTACATCTGCTTAGCATTGGGGTGAAAGCCTTATATATGTGTTTAGGATGTGCATAATAGCAAATTTGATATTTCACTAGCATAGGTTTCATTAGTCCATTATGTAAAACACTACATTTAGTTAATCAGAGGACCTTCTATTGGGTAGAATGTCTTACTCCCTACCCCCACCACAAGAGTTTAGAGAATGACCAAGAAATGACCCATTTTCACTCATTTTTAATTACAACACAGAAATCGCATTGGTCAGAAACAGGGGGCAGAACATCTCAATACCATAGCATCTTTGGTGGGGTACCATTTTATAAAAAAATAAATTACATTGTATGTGAAAATGTAATTATTTTTATTTTAAAAAAATACATATAACATTAGCCAGACCTGCATTTATCTTTATATCAGATTCTACTTACCTACTGATGAAAGGCTTGATTTCCTCCCCTGTGACAGGAGCCATGCTCATTGGCATCGGTTCAGGGGTGGAAAGCCAATAGGAATAGTCATTTCTTGATGCAAAGTTGCATACATTATTAATGTTACAGAACAAGAAAGGCATGGTGCTAAATTTGCGCATGCAGCTTCCAGCAGCACCTAAAAGAATATATAAGAGTTAGAAAAAAGTGAAATAAATGTAACTCTTATGAAATACTGCTCAATTCGTCCATGTTTATAGCTTACTCTATTCGCTATCTATGACGTGGACCACGTACTCTAGCTTATTGTTATATATGTTTTAGGATATACCACTTCTCAGTTGTCACCTCAGGGTATAAAAATGACCTCTACCTATTACCAAATTTATCAAAACATACTAACTAACAAATGTTTTAGATTACTGATTGCTAGTTGGGGCATTTATCAAAATACCTATTTATGTTTGTTAATAGAATGTTTGTTTTATATTCTTCCATCATAAGAGGAGGAACACCACATTCTTTCTTACAGGAAATATTGAAATACTGTTTGCATATACATACAAACACTGATACACGTATGTCTTCCAGTTCTCAGTCATAGCTGACTCTTATTATTAATTTCTGCTGTTTTTATAATGAAACTACAGGATATTAAGGAATAAAGTGTTTCTGTGGCTTTGTAACAGCATCTTTGCTTCTTACCCAGATCCTGGCCATGAGCTCTTTCATTCCCTTGTACATAGAGGAGTGAGTAACCCGTGTAGACGGGTTGTGTTCCTGTGGGACATGTGGGTACTTCAACTGCCTGACTGTGTCTTGTAACAAGAAAGCCATGAGCCATGGAGGGGGCTCCCGGTAAGCCAACTGGCCCCGGCAAACCTTCAGAACCTGGTGGACCAGGATATCCTCTTGGGCCTGTGTAAAGAAAATATTGGGATGGAAATGTGTACTTAATTAGACAGAAGGCAAATAGTCCCTTTAGAACATGTATTAATTTGTACAGAAAAAAACTAACAATTCAAATAAATTATGAACCACATACAATACTCCGTTTGCCACCATGTGCCAATTTAGTTTAGCTCCGGTTTTTCTAAGTAAAACATTTAAGCATACAAGCTGATATCAGCTCTGGACTAAAGAGATAAGTGGGGCATATAAGTAGAGATAGTTGGAGCAGATACATTCTGATTGTTAAGGCTGTGATTTCACCACTTTTGGCATCATGGCGCTCTGGCCTAGAAGACCACTCCATAAATATTACTTATTGTCGGCAATATCACAAGATATCTTTCCTCTATGGAAGACAGCAGAAGGAACATTCAGAGGTGACCAGAATAGATGAATTTAAATGGCTTCTAAATACTATTTTAAGTGGATACAATGTATTAGTTAGTCTTGAATAATTTCACATTGATCCAATACGGGAACAAATAGGCAGAGTTTAAGAGATATCCGTAATCTGCTTTCATAAAACTAGAGATGAATGTGCTCTAATAACACAATCCTAACCTTACATGCTCTTTAATTTGCGTACAGTGAAACTGTTAATGGTTCTCAGAGTATTATATTATTCAAAAGCTGGAGTTGAATTACCCAATATATCTGCTATAAAAACTTAATCACTTTGTAGTGGATTTTAATGGTCTAGATCTATAAAATTGACCCAAAACATTTTGATGGTTGTTCATCATTCTGCATTGGGCATAGTGAGTGGTAATAGGTAATTTGCTCCTGTAATTTGGGATTAAGGATTTGTGTGTGATATGTTCCATTGCAGCAATACATTATGTATACAGTGGGATGTAGGGACAATTTTTAAGCACTTTGAACTATAAATGAAAGAGGACCTTTGTTGTGTGGC
The DNA here is from genome assembly GCA_009364415.1 of Spea multiplicata. NCBI lineage: Eukaryota > Metazoa > Chordata > Amphibia > Anura > Pelobatidae > Spea > Spea multiplicata. The sequence continues at coordinate 70,475 of VKOC01016174.1, forward strand.
TTGTACTGTGTTTTGTACTTAATTGTCCTGAGGAACATAGATAAACAATTTCTCTCTATTTTTCTATGTAGTTTTTTTAGGCCCCCTCTTTATGAGATTATAACTAGTTTCACAATGTTTAAACTTACCAGTTGGTCCAGTGGGTCCAACCTCTCCTTTCTGTCCTGGAATGCCATCTAACCCATCTACACCTTTTGGTCCAGGCAAACCAACTGCTCCTATTTGTCCTAGAAGAAAAAGATGAGTATATGCATAGTACAAGGTTCCATAGAATGTCAGGTCGTGGGAAATTTACATGATTTATAAATTGTTCTTACCTTGCTCTCCTTTGGGCCCAGGAAATCCAGGAAATCCCTTTGGACCAGATGGGCCCTGTGGTCCAGGAGCACCAGGTTCGCCTTTAAATACCTGGAATTGGCCAGCGGGACCAGGAGGGCCCTGTATACCTAAAAAAATCAAGCTCTGGTGTTTTAACATTATTTGGTTCTTTTTTTATAGCATTATGTGAAGCTGCAAACAATTGAATGGGTTACTCATGAGACATGATGGAAGTGCACAGTGTTATGGAGAGATCCAGTTAATCTATTACTTTGTGTTTAAATAACGTTTGAATAGTGTTGTTGTAAACAGCAGTTAACCTACTAATTTATAACAGTATGCCTGTGACTTTTACTAAAGCGACAGAAACCAATTGTCTTTCTTGAAAGTGATGAGTGTATTTGACGTTATCTTCCTATATAAAATGTCCTATCCAAGATGATTCTGATCAGCAGGGCCCCAGGAAGTTGCATAGATTTCTACAAACTTGTATAACATTAGTTTTCCTCTCTTAAATAGTTATTTTCTAGTATAAAAGAACTGACCTTTCCAGTCGCGATAGTTTATATAGCTTTCTGTACATCTTCCCGTTCCATAATTTAGTTTTTGAGGGCCAAATTTTTAGATGTAATGTGGCATGTGGCATTGTTCCTAATGGATCCTATTGGCTGATTTCAAATAACTAATTACAAGCAACTTACCTTGTTGTCCACGCTCCCCTCTTTCGCCGCTCTCTCCCTTCTCTCCGCTGGGACCCATTGTACCTTTTAAACCTTAAGAAAATGAAGGTAAATATGCATTATCAAGTAACATTAACACATTGCAATGGTTTTGATATTGTGTACATGCTTCAGATTAAAGAGTTTTGGAGGTGTGTTTTCAGGCGCTATAGTAGTATCTTACAAATTATTTACAAGCTCCTCAACATTTACCATGTAGCGGCGGTTCTCGTCACTAAGTATCCGGATATATGTGAGATTGAACCACCGCTACATTGTATCGAACTTCCAGTTTGACTGCTACAAATAAGGTTTTCCGTGTTATTCATGTGAGCAACCACACAACTTGGTGTAAGCTTTTTTTAACCTTTTTTATGCTATTAAAATTGCAGTAATTCACACTATACAGCGTTTTTTTTTACCCTTTTAGCACCAAAGTGGATTGAGTCCCTCAGAGTCCTTTTGGGATTATATATCAGAAGAATCTTAAGAACCCACCAGGAATACATATACGCATATACTGAGCAGTGATAATCTGCTCTATTAAACGTGAGTGTGATACTTATTGGGGACAGCGATATAGATTATTTATATTATAAGGAAAACACTATGGTGTTTATGTTTTATTTCTCTTTTATGTGAAAATCTGTGACGCTGTAACGAAAGGGGACTAAACAAAATAACTAAATAATATCTGCCACGTAGTTCTAGAATAATTCATTGGGCTGTAGACAAATCATTATATTTTATTATTAAAGCCGCTTCCTGGGGAGAGTATTTTTATGCAAGGGAGAGGCTAGCCACATATGGGTTGGGCTAACTCCAGACTACCTTTAGCGAGAATGAAAAGGGTTAAGGTAAACAGGGTTTCACCAGGTGACTCCTAAACCCAATTATGGTAATCAACCAAAAGTGAAGGGACTTAAAGCTGCAAGGGACCTCAGTTCAATTTGAGTCAGACAGGACATCAGTACAATTTAGTGAATTATCCAATATTGTTATTGATGGCTGTTTACTGAGATGTATCATCTAACGAGATCTACTCTGGTCGACTTAAAATGGGGTTGACAGGGTGTGCTCTCTGCCCTCTGTATTTTCAGTTGCTAGTTGCACACAGCTGAGTTTGGTTGTGAGCTACTAGGGCTTTATGTCCTTGTCGAGATACCAATGACAAGGATGTCCTATGAATGTGAGGTAGTAAGTGGCTAAGCTGCCCCTTCTGGTAGCTATAGATAAAACATAAATCATACTGCAAGGGGACATAAGTGTTAATTCTTTTAGAGATTATATTGTCTGTGCGTTTTGAATGTAAGAGGAATGCTTCTGTGTTTGTGCCCATGCACTATATCACCTGACCCACCAGCTAAAAGGTGACATAGGAAGCATTAGGGGCTCCTCCTTTCACAATGAGAAATAGTACTGCAGAGCCAGATATGTGTGTTAGAGAATAAGGATTTAAGCAAGCTAAATTGAAATTGGATGATCACATCACCCAGGTTTTTTTTGTTACAAAATAAGATCTTTGTTAGATAGACATATAGAAATTAGTATTAGTAGAAGCAAGCAGCGTGTTCTAGTTTTACCTGGAAATCCTGGAATGCCTGGAGAACCTGCATCACCCTTCTGACCAGTTATACCTGGAACACCTGCATCACCCTAAAACGTAAATAATTCTTGTGATTACATTTTATATTCACAATTTTGCTACTACAAATAAATGTGTCTCTAACTAATATATCTAGAACTGTCAATTCACCCTTTAGTAAATGCAAATCCAGGTGGTCTACAGAGCATAGGATAAAATATTGTGGTGCTTGTTACCCAGTGAGCCATGTCACACATATACATTTGTGTCATTGATGTAAAGCACCATTATGTGCATGGGTCTCCTTGGGACAATTAGTTCTAGTACTGGGTACATAAATAATTTCTTATGATTTTCTAAAGGGGCATCATTAGATTGTATGTAAATTACAAGATTTGGCATTTTGGTGTCACCTGTTCTTAAATATATTTTTTGAACTAAAGGGCCAACTCAGACATGTGCCAGTAGGCTTTTATCGTGTCTAGGTAACTTACTATCGATGGTACATTCTGTTAGTTGTATAAATGTGAAAATAAGACAATACTGGCTAACAATGTAACATTTACTGAACACTTAGTGTTAAGTGGTTACTTAAGTGGTGGATCTTGCATTTGTTCTTTACTGCAGACATAGCATCATTTCAGTTACCATTCCAGTTTTCATGTAACTACTTAGGTTCAACCATCTAACCCTCAAGGTCTTTATTAGATGTTAAAACATAGCTCACAGGAAGTCCTTGAATTCCAACATCTCCCTTAATCCCTTGAACACCAGGAGCTCCAGGCCATCCTCTGTCTCCCTTTTCTCCTTTTTGCCCATCCTGTCCAGGTATGCCAGGGATGCCTACAGGTCCGGGAAGACCTAAAAAGAACATAAAATTTCAATGTGTTTCAGACATTTCCTCAGAGAAGAGCTAAATCTAAATAGACCAAATGATCCAGCTTGGTTGTTTTTAGGAGCCTGAAAGGGATTCATCTCTAGAGGTATAGTAGCTCAAAATATCAGACACCAGAAGTAAAATATGCCACTGGGCTTCACTCACATTGCATACTAATTGATTTAACCTTAGGTAGTCTTAAACAGGATTTCTTAGACTAGCTATTGTAAGGAATCTAGATTATTGGGGGACCCTTAGCAGCAAGTGTATATTTTTTCCAGCCTTGTGAAAATAGGAGAATAAAGGACAGGGAGAGATAATCTACATACACATCATTATTCTTACCTGGGAATCCTGTCTGACCATGTTGTCCTTTTTCACCTTTAGGTCCTTCCATAGCAATTCCTTGTGGACCAGGGAAACCTGGTGGTCCTTGAATGCCCTGACTTCCAGGGAATCCTTGGTCACCTTTGATTCCAGGAACACCAGGACTTCCAGGTGAGCCAGGAAATCCAATATCACCTTTAGCACCTAAAAAACAATTTAATTTAGAGTAAACTTGGCTTTCAAAGCACAAAAATATAATAACTAGACCATAGTGTCTCAGTGACCTTGGGATAAATCACTTGTGTTTTAAGTTATTATTGATGTGACTTATCGCACCTTTTGCAACATTATGTGGACTGTGTAGTTAACAATTACAATGCAGACCACCCTGCTTATTCCTGCTACCACCAGTGCCATTGTAGCTCATTGTTGAAAGTAAAGTGCTACATTGAAAACATTTGTACTTTGTTTTGCATTAGTCATAAGGGGCAATAGGCTAAAGAGGTGCAATCATTTGCTCACATGATTTTTGTGAAACTAAATTGTATTGAAACAATTGAAACATCTAAAACATATAAATGGCAAAATAACTACAGCTGCTACAGTGCAGTGATAAAAGATTCTAATTGCAATCCTGTTGTTTCTTACCTTTCTCCCCAGATGCTCCTGGATATCCAGGAAGGCCTCTGCCAGGTAATCCTTAAACATTCAAAATAGAAAACCAAAATAATTTTAAACAATTATCAGACAATTAGCAAATGCCCTCTCACTGCAAGTATAAACATGAGATATTAAAAACTAATCTTTATTACCATTCCAAACACACAATAAAATGCTTCTTTGAAGTTTTTGGGGTTTTTGTTTAATTGATTGATTTGATTTTTTTGTTTCATATGGCTGGTGAGCATCTGGTTTAAACACATCACAGATGTAAACCCTTAACTTATAACTTTATATGTTGTCACTATATGATTCCCAGCAATATAAACACATCAAGACATGCATCAATCAGATTTATGTTACAGTGGGTGACTTACCTGCATCACCCTTCTCACCAGGGGACCCTGGGATACCATCATAGCCACGTTCACCCTTCTCACCAATGGAACCAGGAGGGCCCTGGATACCAGGCTCACCTAAAATAAATTTATTTTATTGTTACATTTAATTTGATCAGGGACAATGAACACATGAACCAGTGAATTTCATTTTGCAAACAGAAAAGTGATATCGCATGTGTTAAATTATATCTAGAAGTAAACCAAGTTGAGAAATTGTCAATAATCATTTACTTATCATGTAAAAACTAATTCTTACCTGGTTGTCCTTTTTGCCCAGGAACTCCATCAAATCCAGAATGCCCTTTGGCACCCTTTTCTCCAGCAAGTCCTGGACTACCTAGTGAATACATTATTTAAATAATGTTAATTTCTACAATTATGTCATATAATTAAGAAGAACTTATGATATACTAAATGAACTTGCCTGTAAAACCCGGGGCCCCTGGGGAGCCAACAGAACCTGGTAAACCAGGTATTCCTGGAAGGCCCAAGTCACCTTTTTCTCCCCTTTCACCTGGCAAACCTGGATGACCCTCTCTTCCATGATCACCCTGTAGAAAAAATGTAGAAACATATAATCCTTACTCTGTTGGTGTGCACTTAAAATCCATGGGAGTTTAAAATGGCAACTTGTCAGGGGCTTGGATCCTCATCTGTCACTTCATGGTCATTGGCAGCATGCATTTAAAACACAAAGTTATAGTAAAATCAAGCATCTTCAAAGGGGACTTCACAGCATTGCCAGTGGTTCCTGTTTTATCATTTTATAATCTAATTCCAGGACACTCCTGTATGTTTTTCTCTCCATATATATGCATTTTGTTTCTCAGAAAACCTAACAATCCTATACTAAGGCAGTAACTTACGTTAGGTAAATGCAGCACGTTCCCCAGGTGCCACAATGTGAGGGGGAAATTGCTTGAGCTGCTTGGCAGCAATGCCCCAGCGCCATCTTGTGTTTCTCAAAATGAATGTAATATCATTGCAGGGCCCAGCCTATGACTTTTATTCAGATACCTAGTTATAGCTCAATCTATTCAGATCTCCCATCACCAAGTATGTCTCCTTGGTTTACTGTTTACTTGGTTTACAATCTACTTTGGTCTCCTGGTGCCCCATTTTGCGGAACATGTCATATATATGATTTTGTTACATGTTGGCATATGTCTTTGATTCATGGAGATATGGTAATTGTGCTTTCTGTATGTTTTGCTTTGGAAAATGTAAAGGTGAACATAGTTGACTTGAGGTTTTTAAACCAAACTCAAATTAGATAATATTATATTTTCTACTCATATTCACTTATATGTTTCCTCAAGAAGCGTGCGAGAAACAGTGGCTCACAGCTTTAGCCACCAGCATATAAAAAGCATCTCACTGAGTATCATTAATAAATCCCCAGCGTGAACTAGAAAAAGACTTTTGTTGGACTGCGATAGACCTACTGGAAGCTTAGTATTTTGGAATAGAAGTCAAGGCTGCTTCAACCAAGCCCTACACCATACTCCACAGAAACACATTTATATGAAGGTTTTTTTTATTAGTGACACATACTGTCAATCTGACCCTTTCTCATTGGAATTTCAGGGTAAATAGCACAGAACATTCTCTCACAATTGAGCTCACACATGCACTTCGCACCAAAGGCATCACAGATGCCTCTGGACATATACATTATTCTATAAACCACACATGTACAACACATAATTTCCTAGCAAAGTCATAGAGATGCTGGATGGGCTTATCAGAATGCTGTTTGTGAAGTTATTTCCCTACAATATGTACCACTGGGTGACTAATACATGGCATAATAAGTGTTAGCTGGCATAATTACCTTGAAACCTGGAGCCCCTGGGAAGCCAATACCTGGAAGTCCAACTTCACCTTTTAATCCCTTTTCACCTTTGACACCCTCAGAACCCTTGACTCCTGGAGTCCCCGGAATGCCATGTTCCCCTTTCTGTCCAGTAGGCCCTAAGTGTAACACAAGAAAAAACAAAGTCTAAGAAAAAAACACAACAGTCTAAAATCTCTTGAACAATCTACTTCTGCTTCATAAAACTGCAAATGTTATTGTGCACCACAAAATTGTAGGACCAAAAATGCTTATCAAAGTGTCTTCTGTTACCTGGCAAACCCATTTCACCCATTGCTCCTTTTAGGCCTGGACTTCCTGGAAATCCAGCTAGTCCATGAAAACCTTTTTCACCTTTTGGACCTGTAACAATGTAAGTGAATATTAGCAATAAATAGTGTCCCAGATGGAGTTTCACATATGCGATTTGTTGTAAATGGCATACCTGGTTTTCCAGGCATTCCTTGTTCTCCATCTTTTCCAGGCATTCCCGGGACTCCAAAGTCACCCTGAGATCCCTTTTGCCCTTCAGTTCCAGGATATCCTGCATATAGAAAGGAATTTGTTATTTTTGAAAGCTTTCTGTAGCTATCTTTCAATGTAGTTTTAAATGTTATTGTGTAGTTAGTTTACACAATGTTCTACCTGCAGTAAAATAATTACATGCTACATTGACAAACACACTTATAAAAGTGTTTTATTAAATTCCTGGTTGATAACGTAATGACACAGATTGTATAAATATGCATTTATGGATCGTGGTGGATGTTTTTCTTCCGGTCAAACCCGAAGAGTTCCCAGGTATATCACACAATATTGACAGGAACAGTTTAAACTTAAAACAAAAATTACTTAAATTACATTAATATGGAGCATTCATTAGTCCTATAAATTATATTTTTTATTTGGTGAAGTAAGCCAAAAAACAAGAATATGCATATACCTCTTTCTCCTTGCTCGCCCTTATCACCCTTCATGATTTCCATATCTATGTCTTTCATGGAACCCGGGGGGCCAGGTAATCCTTCTTCTCCCTTTTGACCTTTTAGTCCTGGAGAACCAGACAATCCAGGGAAGCCAACTGGACCAGGGTCACCTGCACAGAATAAACACCTTGATTAACCATCTGTTTTAGTTGATTGGTCTTATGGAAATGCAATTCAACTGTTGTAGTTACAAGCTTCTTAATATGGGTTTAATTCAACGTTTTTTAAACCTTAATTTTTTAAACCTTAACTCCCTGTCTTAACTCACATATGTGGCCAACGATTCTAGACTGTAGCAACTAAAAAAGATATATTGAAAGCGGTATAAAATAACTTATAAAATGCAGTTCAACATGGTACATAGAGTTTTAATGTGTCTACACTGGATATGTTCATAGAGACTATACAAAATAAACACATTTAAAGACATTTAACACAGATTAGAAGGTCAAAACCTTCACATGGGAAGATAGCTAAAATACAATATATTAGTGACAATTTAACCACTTCAAAGCCCATACAGTTTTTATAACATAAAAGTTATCAGGCTATACTTGCACCACCTTATTACAAATCATTATAATTTTACTTACATTTTTAATTTTAAATCTTGTATTTTACTGTTTGAAAATATTTAATTTTGGAAAAATCTCTAAAAATATGAGAATATGTACTGGTAACAAGTACATGGTAATTCTATGATAATCTCAAAATACTCCCAAACTACTGAACATAGCTACAGGAAGCTTCGATCTACCACTTTAAATTCATAGAACATTCTATTACTTATACCTACTCTTTGCTAAGCAAACCTACTTCCCTTTCATTCTTGTCTCATAACCCTAAAAACATTTCGGCATCTTCGATTCACTACTATGCCCATTCGTGGACTTTAAAAATAAAACTGACACAATGTAGTCTCTACATGTTTAAGTATATGTTTACAACTAATATTGGACTTGCCTTTTTCTCCTGGTTGCCCTGGATTCCCAGGTGATCCTGGTGAGCCAACAGTTCCTGGTGTTCCCATGACTCCCATTTCTCCTTTTTGTCCTAAAATTACAGAGCACTCATACATATATATATATATAGAGATTAATTTGAAACATACCTTGCAAATATAGATTTCAGATTATGAAGAGCGCTAAAACAATATATGATGTAACTGAATTAAAGGGACCAGAATTTACCAGGAAGTCCTGGAAAGCCCTCTTTCCCTGGTAGGCCCGGTAGGCCAGCAATTCCTGTCGCGCCTGTGGGCCCGGGGATGCCGCTGCTTCCTTTGTCTCCCTTTGGTCCAGGCATATCTGTCCCAGGGTAACCAGGAAAACCTCTATCTCCTTTAGTTCCACCAGGTCCTGAAATTTGTAAAGATGTATTATCAGTAGTGAGATAATATGCGATAAACAAATAAAAATAAAATTACTTCTAGGTAATTGAGTGGATCTAACCACAATCAGAGTGAGTTGATGATCAATTAGTGATGCCTCTTAGTGATCTATATATTCTAGAAGTAAAAGATGAGTACATGTAAACTGCAAATAATAACTACTACTTTTGCATATACATTTACCTGGTAATCCTGGTGGTCCTTGTGGCCCTTGTAGTCCTGGTTGACCTTGTGGACCCATTCCTGGGACACCAGGGGGTCCTGGTACACCAGGTGCTCCAGCAGGTCCAGGTTCACCTTATGAGAAAAGGACAATGTGTAAAAACATTTGTACAATTTATAAAAAACAGTCTACAGTGTAACCTTCACTATACCAGTAAAGTATCTAATTTATTAACACAAATGGTAAATCTACTAACTATCCAAAAGTTTGCGAGTATTTTGGTATAACAGGATGGGGCTATGAATCCATATTCCCATGTGTTAACATCTCTTTGGAGAATGGTCTTTTGATGATACTACAAAAGCCATTGTACTGCTCAAAGAAACAGGTTGTCAGAGACAAGAATTTACATTCTTATCACACACCACATAATATGTTTTTTTATACTGTGTTATTTTTACCTTTAACTCCCAAATAGCCAGGAACACCAGGTAAACCTTGCTCTCCTGGAATACCGGGAGGTCCTTGATTTCCTTTTTCTCCAGTAAACCCAGCTGGCCCAGGTGCACCCGGTAGGCCTTTTTGCCCTGGAAGACCAAATCCTGGCTCACCCTAAATATAAGAAAAATAGAATTGTCATACAGAAAACATACATTTGAAGGAACATAAACATGGAAAAGGACTTGGGAGTCTTGGTTAACAGTAAATTTACCTGTAGCGACCAGTGTCGGGCAGCTGCTGCTAAGGCAAATAAAATCATGGGGTGCATCAAAAGGGGCATGGATGCCCACGACAAGGAAATAATTCTACCATTGTACAAGTCACTAGTCAGACCACACATGGAATACTGTGTACAGTACTGGGCACCAGTGTACAAGAAAGATATAGTGGAGCTGGAGAGGGTTCAAAGACGGGCAACCAGAGTAATAAGGGGAATGGAAGGACTGCAGTACCCAGAAAGATTATCAGAATTAGGGTTATTTAGTTTGGAAAAAAGACGGCTTAGGGGGGACTTAATAACTATGTATAAATATATAAGGGGGCAGTACAGAGATCACTCCCAGGACCTATTTATACCCAGGACTGTATCTATAACAAGGGGACATCCTCTACGGCTGGAGGAAAGAAGGTTTCTACACCAGCACAGACGGGGTTCTTTACAGTAAGAGCGGTGAGACTATGGAACTCTCTGCCAGAGGAAGTGGTAATGGTAAACTCAATAAAAGAGTTTAAAAGGAGCCTGGACGTGTTTCTTGAAAGCAATAATATTACAAGTTATGGATATTAGATTAATAGGGACAGAACGTTGATCCAGGGATTTATTCTGATTGCCATATTTGGAGTCGGGAAGGAATTTTCCCCCTGGTATGGGGCAATTGGCATCTGCTTCATAAGGGTTTTTTGCCTTCCTCTGGATCAACACGGTAGGGACACAATATGTATATAGGTTGAACTTGATGGACTTTGGTCTTTTTTCAACCTTATGAACTATGTTACTATGTTACTATGTAATGTGTACAGTTGCACTGTCTTGCATGAATGGTGCAAATGGGGTATGAATGTCCAGTAACAGCGGTTGAAGCCTTGGTGTGGCATTACTGCTCACGTGGACTGACCGCGTGCTAATTCAACCAATTTGTGTCTGTGATCCATATAGTATAGTTGACATGGATGAGTGATCTTTGTAAAAATGGTTGAATTTACACTTTTCATTATTTTATTTAAAGATAAGTAGGCACTCAGTATCAGTATGTACAGAGAGGAACAGGTGGAGTTTACAAAGGAAGTGGTGGGTCTTAATCGGGAAGGGGTGTGGTCTTGACAGGAAGGGGTGGGCCAATTTTAGATTAGAGGGGTGTCCGAGTTTAGTCTTGCCTAGGGCAGAACAAAGCCAAAATACACCACTGCTGCTAAATCAATACTTAACAGACCCCCAGACCAGACTTAATCACATTCTAAACCATGTAATACTGCAGGTAGTGAATTTCTGGCTAATACTAAGCCTGAATGGGAGATCAGGTACTCAGACAATGCCCTGGCTTTCAGGGAACTGTGCTTTAAACCAGCAAACAGTGTTTCAGTGCATTTTCTATTGTTGGTGCAATTCCACTTTGTTTTTTTCTTCAATTAGTGAAAAGGACCATACCTACTAAAAGGAAGGTTATATTTGTATATTACTCACAGACATACAGTATCACGCAAAAATGAGTACACCCCTCACATTTTTGTTAATATTTTATATATCTTGTCATGTGACAACACTGAAGAAATGACACTCTGCTACAATGTAAAGTAGTGAGTGTACAGCCTGTATAACAGTGTAAATTTACTATCCTTTCAAAATAACTCAACACACAGCCATTGGCAACAAAAGTGAGTACGCTCCTAAGTGGAAATGTCCGAATTGGGCCCAAAGTGTCAATATTCTGTGCGGCCACCATCATTTAACAGCACTGCCTTAACCCTCTTGGGCATAGAGTTCACCAGAGCTTTACAGGTTACCACTGGAGTCCTCTTCCACTTCTCCATGACATCACGTAACTTTGCTGTCCCCACAAAATAACTCAACACACAGCCCTTAATGTCTAACACCTTGGCAAAAAAAGTGAGTACACCCCTAACATGAAAGTTATGCAAATTCAAAAATAAGACTAATAATCCTGGCTTACTTTTTGTCCAGGTGGTCCCTGTATGCCAGGTATGCCATCTAAGCCTTTTTGACCAGGAATACCATCCAGTCCTGGAGGTCCCGGCATTCCCTGGTGACCTGCAAAATCATAAACCAAAATGTTAATCATCTGATGGATGAGACATTAGATCTTAACATGTGGATAACAATTATGTCAAATGTTATTATTTCTGATAATCCATTTTACATGGCATTGTCATTTATAAAAAACTGCGAAAATAAACACTTTACATGTAGGACTACAGAGTGTGGCAACATATTTTAGAAGTGTCTAGCTACTGATGTATATCCCGACATCCCTTTAGCAGAAGAGCTTTCACAAAGTTTATCTAAGGTTTTAGCTATAAAAACTAAACAAACTAATATATCATTACCATTGTAATACAACAGGAGAGATAAAGTTTTAACCTTGTAATGCATTTACTTAGGCTGGGGGGGGGGCTGGCACCTTGTTGCCTGGGGCAGGGAAAGTCAAGTGGCTTTTTTTATGTTTTGGAGGTCTGGTCATTCTGCATAGAACTCTTAGTAAACAGTTCAGATTACATAATTTAATGCAGTAAAAACATGTTATTAGTGTTAGAACAAGTAATGTCCACTCCAGATTAGTTGACACAGGCTGTCCTAATTTATGGCAAAACTGGCTAATGTAGAATCCTACTTTTAATTCAGACACACACATCTATTTCCTTGGAGAAACAGCTTGGAATTTTTTGAAAACAGTGATGATATCAATGAAGAATAAACATGGCACCCCCTTCTACCCACCATACTCCACTAAGCTGAGTTATTTCACTATTATACCAATGGTAGCTCCTCTCGCTCTGATATCATGCCTTGAAATGTTTATTATTCTCAGGGAGAATAACTGGATAAGAACAGAAAATCTAAGGAATCTTGAACTTAGTTCATACTTTTTTTAAAGAAAGGTAAAGGATACTAATTAACAACTGTCTCCTTGAAGATTAAATGGAAAGCAGATTCAGTAACTTGTTTAATTATAATGTTTAATTATATTGTCTTCCATAGACGTATGCTTTTATTATCGTTCCTTAAATCTGCACGGCCTTGGAGATGAGTTAATTTTGTGTCCTGTTGAGCGCTACCAGCTCTGTAATTTGTAAATACAATCTCAAATGGAAATACGTACCCTTTGCACCAGGAGGCCCAGGATATGAGACACCAGGTAGACCAGGTTCACCCTTTTCGCCTGGAAAACCCAGTCTTCCAGGAAGTCCGGGAGACCCCTTTTCACCTGTAAAAATTAGTGATTAAAATACATGTACATAAAAACTACAGATTTTAACAATTTAATTAGAGAAGGTAGTACCTTGGTCTCCTGGCAAACCAGGGGAGCCTGCATTTCCCATTGGCCCTGGTGTTCCTGTTTTCAAAATGACTCTTCCAGGTTCTCCCTTATTTCCTGATAACAAAATAAGATACGTTTTGAGAAACACAGTGCAGATTACTTTTGTCCAGGCTACACATTACTGGGCTTATAAAATAATATAAAGTATTTAGTAAGACAAATGATTAATGTATAGCCTTCCAATTATCCAAAGTATAGTACCAGCTACTACTGATATGCCAATACGAGGGTATTCATTATGTGTGTATTTTGCAAGTGTGTGTTGCGAAAAATTATTAATTAAATAATAATTAGTTAAATTCTAATAAGTTATTACATAAATAGGTGGTATATAACAGTATAATACTGATCTATTATACATGATTAGCTTCTAGTGAACAAATAAAATATTTACCTTGATGACCTGGAATGCCTACAAATCCAGGTACTCCTTGGTCCCCTTTTTCCCCAGGTTGACCTGCTGGCCCAACTCCTGGAAGTCCTGGGAAGCCTCGTTCACCAGATGGTCCAGGAAATCCAACATCCCCAGGAGGTCCACGTTCCCCTTTGGCCCCAAATGTTCCCTAGATATGTGTTAATGTTAATCAGTGGAAAAACCAGTATATAAAACTTTTGTCACCTTTAACAAACAGGCAAACATTTAAAAAACAAATTGGAAACCATTCCCTATAACTATGGTTCTCACTTAAGAAGGGAAGCAAGGATTGTCATCTTTAACATAGTATAGGCCGGGAACAGGTAGAGTAAAGCAGGAATAAAATATAAAGGTGTAAAAATTAAGAACATGGATAGAATATAGGAGTCTTGCGGTAAGGTTAAAGCACAATAACAGGAGGGTTGAAGGATAGAGAAGTGAGACAGGTAGATTGACTGATCCACTTATTCTTGAGTCACCAATTAAGGTATGTGAAGATTCTGTTTTTAGGAAAGCGGATTGTAAAGTTGTAAATGTTTGTGTTGTCTTTGGGTTGACACAAGGTGAATACTTCTGTTAATGGAGACAGATCAAGATAACGCAACACACAATATTTGACTTAAAACAAACATACCGATACACCTTTGGGACCAGGTGGCCCATGCTGACCATCTCTACCTGGCCTTCCCTCTCTTCCAGGAGTCCCTGGCTGTCCTGGAATTCCAGGATCTCCTTTATCTCCTTTCAGTCTTGATTCAAAATGTACTTCACCGGGTTCTCCTTTTGCTCCAGGGCTGCCCCTCAGACCTGGAACACCCTGAAGTCCCTAGAAGCAATGTACAATAAAATATTTTGATGTGCAGTACATAATCAACATACGCAAAGACAAATTTAATGTATATAAGACTTACTGGTGCTCCGGGTAGCCCATCAAAACCAGGTGGACCCCTATCTCCTTTGATTCCTGGCTGTCCAGGAAAACCTGGAAAATATTAATTATGTCTTAAATAGAGTAGATTTCTGCCTATAACCCAAGAAACGTGGGTCTTCCAAATAATATGAACACGAGATATCCTAAGACTATGGCTGATGCATGGACGTCGACATCCAAAATCTATACCTGTTGGGAAATCAGTGTTTCACAATCTCAAAGGCTGGTTTCTATTCAGTATTCAGGTTGTGGATATTAGGAGGATGTAATGTATGGTTCTCTGAGCAGTTGGATTTTTAGCGAACATTTAAAGTTAGAATGGCTATGTGAGAATCTGATAGGATTGGGGGGGGAACTCCAGAGAATAGGTGCAGCAGGGATGCAATCTTGTAGAGGAGAAAGGGACGAAGTGACAACATTAGAAGAGGAAAGCAAGTCCTGGACATAAAAAAGTGAACCGTTAGGGATGAATTTGAGAACAAGAGCAAAGATATGGGGGTGCTTTAAATCTAATGTCAAAGGGTATGGGAGCTAATGGAGAAACTGACACAGTGGGCAGCATATAAAGTGCAATAGGACTAGAAAATTACTTTGGCAGAGTTTAGAAATGGATTAGAGTAATAAAGAGCAGAAACAATCTGATGCTACCTCATTGGCTCAGTGTCTCCCCATATCAGTGCTCTCTCTATTGCTCTCCTGATATCCAGTTCCCTTCTCCTGCTGATTTAACGTATTTCTTACCAACGCTGCTGACCCTGTGCCCTGACTACTCTTCTGCCTGCGGATTTCACCTGTTGAATACCAAGGCAGGCTTCTCGGACTCCCCTAGTCCACCTCCAGGTAGCTCCTTACAGTGGCCCCCAACTTCAACAGCTTTTCTGTGCCATCATTGCCCCCAAACAACTTGTAAGTAAACACACTTACACAAATTACACACACTTACTCACACACACAAGTACATATCCATGCCTTCACACACACACAAGTACACATCCATGCTCACACACAAGTACACATCTATGCCCACACACAAGTAGACATGCATGCTCACTCATACATAATTACCGCATTTGCTTGATTATAAGACGACCCTGACTATAAGACGACCCCCAAAATCTGAATATTAATTTATGAAAGAAAGAAACGTGGCAACGTGTAGAAGTCTACGCCATTCGCGTAGACAACTTCCGCTGCAGCCGGAAAGAGGTGCGGTTAGCAGCGGGGGTTTTCTGCGTCCATTGCACAGACCTTCCCCAGCTGTCAGAAATCAGGGGGAACTCTGCGTGATGGACGCAGACAACCCCCTCTGCTAACCGCACCTCCTTCCGGCTCGCGTCTACCCTCTGCCCGGACAACACACCGGGGAGTCAGACGCACAGGTAAGTTGGGGGGCATAAGACAGGAGGATCCAGGTCTCCTGCAGTGCTGTGGGGGATCTGGATCTTTGTCTCATAGTCAGACTTATTTGAGATCTGATTATAAGACGAGGGGTATTTTTCAGAGCATTTGCTCTGGAAAAAACCTCGTCTTATAATCAAGCAAATACGGTACACATCCATGATCACACACACACATAATTACACACCCATGCTCACACACACAAAAGTACACATCCATATTCACACACACAAGTACATATCCATGCTCACACACAAACAAGTACACATCCATGCTCACACACACACACACAATTACACATCCATCCTCACATACACACAAGTACACAGCTTGTGAGCAACCTCGGCTTCACCGCGGGGGTCAAATAGTTTAGAAAGGGCCATACTGATCCAGGTCTGAAGGGCCCTTTCTAAACTATTTTGAATCAGTTTAAGGAGACAAGAACAGGGGGTCACAGAGGTCACATGGCCCCCCTAGAGGCATGAGCCCTGTCGCCTCTGCGACCCCTGTAGTTATGCCAGTGAGGTCAGTTAAGGAAAGGTAGATTATTGCATATGTGTCGTCAAAATAGAGGTGGTACTGAAATCCAAAAGAAGATATTAGAACTCGAGAGAGAAGGTGTAGACTGAAAAGAGTGGAGGCCCAGGAACTGAGCTCTCAGGCACACCAATGGAGAGGGTAAAGGAGGCTGAACAATCGACAAAGAAAGGGATGCTAAAGGTATAGTGAGAGAGGTAGCATTTGAGCCAGAAGGTAACTGTGTCATGGATGCCATAAGAATAAAGGGTATGAGAAGAAGGGGTTGATCGGCAATGCCAAAGGGTGCTCCAGAAGGATGAGTAAGGAGAAGTGAACTTTACTTCTAGTGGTGAGATCATTAGTAAACCCAGAAAGGCTTCTACATAGAAAACAGATTGGAATAGGGGAGGCAGCATAGTAATTAGATGATTATGCACATATCTTACAATAGCTGGTGAAGAACCTTCCCTGGGGTCTAAGGAAGGTTCCCTTCAAATTAGAGAATGGGTTGGGAACAAGACAGTAAAAAGAGAAAGATATAGCAAGTACAGTGTGCAAAAACAAAAATTAAGGATGATTGGTTGGGACCTTTCCATTTTATGTATAAAGAGACAACATATATATATATTTTAATGATTTCACAACACACTGATAATACATTGGCTTATGAATGTTGAAAAAATAAATGTGTTAAATCTTACCTTGTTCTCCAGGAGGACCTTGGGGACCTGGATCTCCAGGAAGTCCTTGAGGAATCGTATCGCATGTTGGACAGGCATCTCCTTTGTCACCTAAAAATATTAAGAAAAGATTAATCTCTAATAGCTTGTGCCCAAAATGTTCAGTAATTATAACACAGTGTGCAAAATATCTCATCCACTTTCTTCCCATCATTTTACATATGGGAGGCAAGTGTGATTTTAGTTATCATGGTCACCAGAATTAGGAATTTGCACTCACTCCCCACAGGAACTCAGGTGCTTAGCTGTGCCAGGAAGGGCCAGCTCCCCAGTAAATCAAAAATAGAAAAAGGCTCCAGGCACGCAGGGGTTCCATCAGACAGATTTAATGTAGGAAACAGATGACAACGTTTCGACCTCACAATGAGGTCTTTATCAAGTTGATAAGACTTGATAAAGACCTCATTGTGAGGTCGAAACGTTGTCATCTGTTTCCTACATTAAATCTGTCTGATGGAACCCCTGCGTGCCTGGAGCCTTTTTCTATTTTTAGTTATCATGGATCATCATGTAGCCCATGGAACCAGCATAGCGAAGTGAAAGGGGCTTTGACTGGGTGAGGAGGTGGCCTTAGAATAATGGGGTTAAGGAACATTGGCTAAGGGACTTTGGGAGCTCCTGTATTAATATGTCCCTCCATTTTGTGACTGTTTTTCTTTACTCAATTTCCCACCCTCCCCCCCTGTTCTTAGTAGGATGATTGAGGTTCTTCTCATCAGTGTCATTGTTGGTTAATAGGAAATAGTGTGTTTCTGGTTGGTGTTGGCAGTTTCGAGCTGGTTGGTGGCCCAGAACCTGATGTGGGAAAGGTGCATCTCAGTATGCTCTTTCCCGAATGGTTTTTATGTTGGGGTTAATGGTGCTGTTATATCTATGGGAAGGGGGTTGTCATTGTCATGGGGAAGGATTGTAAAACAATTGGTGGGATACATGCACTATATTACTTGTGGTGTCAATTCTGACAATGACTTGTGTAAATAATTGATTGTTTTTGTTTCCCAAACATATTAAAATGTGTGTCCATTTTTTTTTAATCCAAACCAGAACTACATATAACACAAGTTTATCTTTCCTGAATTTGTTTTTTTTTTTTTTTGTTATTGACAGGATTGAATCAATTTTAAGGGAATACATGCTTAAAATGGCCAGATTTTATCCAGTCAATTACAAAAAACAATTTATATATTTTACAGGCCAGATAACTTGAACCAATCAATTCTGTTGAATTTAGAGCTAAATTGCAGCCATATTTTCACACAGCTTTAAGTGAAAATGCTTTGTGGAATATGTATAGTTAAACATATACTTCATTATTAAACATTCTTAAATATTTCTTCAGGGGAACTTTGCAACTATATTTGGTAGGTAAATATGCAAGTAAATGTGAGTCAAGTATTAATTTCTGCAAGTGCAAGTACATGTGACTATGTGAGTTGGACTTTTGTCACATGCATTCTAATTTTACCGGACAGACATCTCCTGTTGTTATATGAAGTTTTGTAAAGTGGTGTTATCACCATAACAACCAAAAGCAGACAACATTTTTTTTATAATTACCCAAATGGCTGAAAAAATGCAACCAAATGACTATTGCAAAACAACCATTGTGACCATAAATTTGTCATCAACATTTTAGTTACCAAAAACATTATTACTTTTGCTTCAGACAAAATAATGACAAGAGATTAATAACATATTTTACTGATATAATTTGTAACCGGCCCCATTCGCTTGAGTTAGGCCTAGCACTGTCTCCCAATCACAATATGGTATTTGATGGAAATTATACTTTACCTTTTTGTCCCCTCTCTCCTTGGAATCCCTGAAGTCCAGGCTCACCAGTAGATCCTGCGTCACCAGGAAGTCCAGGTAAACATTCTTGAGTGGGATCTATACATTCAGTAAATGTAAACCAACACATATGGTTATATTTTAATAAATAAATTCAGTAAAAAAGTGAAAAACAAAAACCATTTAGAAATTAAAATGTTTAAAGACATAATTAAAAAATATGTTTCCTACAAGTAGTTTAACAATAGCAAAAAAAATAAATAGGTAAATTGATTTACCTGCCTTTATAAATACTACCAATGTGAATTTCATGTGTTCGGTCACAAAATACCAACATATATTTATAAACAGTTTGTGAGGTTCTTTTATGGCTTGACTTTAAGTTCAAAGGTCTCATTTGGTGTCATTGTCACATTCCACAAGTGTTTGCAGAAAACTTCCAATACATTGTCACAATTTAAATATTGAGCATTTTGGGGGGGGGGGGTTGTGCTTAAGAGACTCTTATACATAAGCCTGCAATGTAAGATCATTCAAATTACTGCACCACAGTATTTAAATAAATGTAAATATCTATATTATTATTTGTACAGTGCTGCTGATCTTCTTGAGCCATGTAGTCTTGAGGGACCACTAGACCTTATGATATCCCACTATGAACTCTAATTGCTACATGAAAACTGCTACAATAACAGAAAGGATTATGAGGAATCAGGGGAGGAAATCCAAACCTACTGTTACCAAACAGTAGGACGAAATATCTCAGCATAATAAATTCAATAGGTCTGACTGGTGCTTAGAGAACGTGAAAACGTCATTTCCCTGGATGGTCTCTTGATGCTGCTAAAATTTGGAAGGGTTTGCCCTAGCAAGTAAATCTATTATTGCTCAAACATATGTGAAGAACGATCGATGAATCTGACTACAACAACATCCTTATAGCTTGGAAGAGGGACGATAGAGGTGATATAATAGAAACATTTAAATACTGTGGCAGAGTTATGTATTTTTGTGAGCAGCAGGCTGCAGGTCATTATTCCTAGTATCATATGGTTAATAAATTAAGTACAGCTTCTTTCGGTTGGATGTAACTAACCTACACTGCAAGAGTTTAAAACAGAGCCTCTGAAGGCCTTTGGTTTGCGCTATAAGGGAGAGAGAGAAAGAGTCAGCCTTAAACCCTAATATAGTAGAAAATGTACTGTGTTTTGTTGAAAACACTGGTCATCCTGCCACAATACATACAGAGGTCTAACAAAGTATACAACAGAAGTCATTTTCAGAAGAGGAGAAATGTTAGAGGTCATGGTCTAAAGCTAAGGGGTCAAAAGCTTAGCTTTGAACGGTATACGATGTAGATAGAGTACTAGTATGGGATAGACATATGGCTATCTTGAATCTAAGACAAAACCAACAATCATTTAAGGTTAGAATCATTAAAGCAGGAAAATAGACAGAGGGTTTCACCTAATATGCTGCCAATTGCTATGTTCCTATCCTACTTACCTATGGGGCCAGGAAGTCCAGGTAAACCTGGAAGACCAGGTTGTCCATCTTTGCCTTTTGGTCCCTCAAGAGGTAATCCTGGTAAACCACGCTCACCCTTTTCACCCCTTTCACCAGTAAGACCAGGTGCTCCAGTAGGTCCAGGGATATTCAAGCCTTTCAATGACACATTTGACATTAATACTCAGACCTCAAAAGAACATGCATGAATAAAAGCACACATGAATTGTTTTAGAGTTTGGGAAAAACCTGAAACAGTCAGTAGCCAAGTGTGAAATACACTGTAAAAATTTAAACTGAATACCGACTTATGGTAAAATATCTCACCTTGGTATACAATTTGTTAAAAATTGGCCCTTTCAGATTTATTAGATTCAACATAGAATTCTAATGTAAACATGGTGGAGTGTCTACCCATTTTCTGAATCAGCAGATGTGCAAAATAGTCCATGGATTCCCAAGGTTATACCCATGCGCCTTTTTTTTTTTGATGGTAAGTGTATTGTACAAATTTTATATTGTAACCATTTTAGGGTTGAGCTCCGTATGCATTCTTGCCATATCTGGGATGCAAGTTGCATGTTGTGTAGCTATGAAATAACCCCAATAAATGACCCTAACACAATTTACTACATCTGTTACGTCATCTGATTGTCACAAGTCTTTTGTATATATAGATATCTGATACCTTGATCACAAATCCTCCCTACACCAAACATTAAAAGGCAATGTGACCCAGATATTTTACACATTAGAAATATTTTACCTGGTGGTCCGGGATTTCCTGGAATACCTTTAATACCTTTGAATGAATGAAAAGAAAAAATTAAAAAGCGTCCTTAAAACAGTTTTGACAGCATTATAAGGTCATTGGGAGCCGGAAAGTCATCTTTGGAGATACTTGTATAACACGTAAAGACGTGGGAGGTATTTTTCTTACTCTGGTCTGCGGTGTCTCATATAATCAGCAGATCATCAACACTAAGTTTTTGCTATCATTCTTTTAATGAGATGATTTTACATATACATCAAAACCTATGTTGCATTTAAAACTGGTGTTCCACCTATTCTGCTGATTTAACATATAATTAAGCTTAAATTGGGCCTGATTCCATTAACCTATCTTAACCTTAATTGGTTTCAACATCACAAGTTTACAGTAAATAACATACCGATAAATCCCTTTTCTCCTTTGACCCCAGGAAAACCAGGTAAGCCAGGCTCTCCTTTCTCTCCAACAACTGTTTCCTGTCCATCATGTATTACCTAGACCCACACACAGTGCATAATAAGAGAAATCCAACATATTATGTTCGGATATTTAAGGTCAGTTGTCAATTCTAACATACAATATATATATGTATATACTTACAATCCCAGGAGGTCCTTGTGGGCCAACATCACCTTTATCTCCCTGCAGGAAACAATAATGTGAGCATGTAGTACATAAAATACATAATAATAAATGGTATTGGATTCTGCATTTGTCAGGCAGCAAGGCTCATGTCATTTTGGGTGACAACAGGTTTCACAACACTTAACAATACCATGTAATGGGGTTACAACATAGTTAAAGCACAAAGAGTATAATGCAGCACTCTACAATTGGTACTGAGTGACATCTAAGTCTATCTCCAAAAACGGCACTCAAACAACGACCAATGACAACATAAATCTGTGAACCTACTAAAAGATACAATGTCCCAGGTGGGGGGTCTATGTCTGGGAACCATGTTCTGCATATGTGATAGATCTTATAGCAAATCACGTATGTGCCAGTGTTTACATGACTAAGGGGTCTTGGTTAATGCATTCAACCCATCAGTAATTTACGACATAGGAGCATATATCCAATGCATCAATTAGCTCGGGTAGGCCTCCTTTTTACAAACCCAATAGTGCAATAATACTTTCTACTCACTTTTACGCCATCTTCACCGCGGAGTCCAGGAGATCCTGGTACACCTGGGAATCCCTATTAAAGAAATCAGACAAGTAATGAATATATTTTTCTACTTTTAACTCTTATAATTATTGTTATTAGTACATCCATGATTAATTTACACAAGAAATACGTGTTGGAGATAGCTGGTATTGATTTCTAACTGGGTCACAGCAGGCAGAAGATGCTTCTTTGGATGTTGTACTGTATAAAATAAAACAATACTTACATCATGCCCCCTTTCTCCCTGATCACCGTCTTTTCCAGGTTTCCCCTTAAATAAAATGTAATGAGATGTAAGTTAATTATTATTTATTCCACATTACATAAAGATTGCACTGAAAATAAGCTTAACACATGAAATGTTAGAAAAGCTAGCATTCTATCTGGCTACATTCACCCACGGAGGGTAGTAGATAGCCAAGGCTGGTTACAAAGGGCTCCTTTAGAAAGTTTTGGTCTCTTTTGAAGTGTTGCATAATGAGGGGACAACTGTAATGGTAGCCCAAACACTAGGCAGTCCTCTTTTAACGGTTAGAGTGGTGTATTTAATGCATGGTACATATCATCTAGGGATCAGACTTAAAAACCAATGTATGAAATAGAAAATGCAAATTCAGTACCTTAAAATCTATTTTGTTATATAAATATAACAAAGTCTGCATCTGTGGATTTTTTAGTACCAGTACCAATATGCGGTACAATTCTGGGCACTGGTTCTCTAAAAGGACATTATGGAACTAAAAAGGTACAAAGGAGGACTACAAAATTAATAAGGTGATTGGAAGTTGCGTCTATATACGCTAGGAAATTGGCATGTTGGATATTATAATATTGTATAAATATGTACAATGCCAATATAAAGAGCTTTCCAGTGATCTGTTCGTTAATAGAAATGTACAAAGAACAAGTGGTCATCCTCTGAGACTGGAAGAGTGAAGACTTCATACACAACAAAGAAAGGGATTATTTACAGTAGAGGCAAAAAAGGTATGGAATTTTTTGCCAAGAGAGGCAATGAAATGCATAACATACAGGGCTATACATTAATATTTTAGAACTTCTTGATTTAAGTATAAATCTGATTACCTTTTGAAGCCACAAAGTGATAAAATCTGAAAAATAGGGGTTTTTTGCCTTTGTTTGGATCAAAAAAAGGAGGGTAGGTAGACGGGTTGAACTTGATGAACTTAGGTGTTTATTCAACCTAACTTACTATGTTATTATGGTAGTATTATGTGCCATTGTTATCAAAGGCAAAGATCTGGCAATGGTAAAATGATAGATTTGGAGAAAAAGGCAGAGACCCAATAGTTTCTGGTAATTATATCATACTTGCTAAAGGATACTTTGATACTTGCTAAAGGATTGGATTTCCTCTAGCTTTCCTTCATAAAATATTTTATTATATTTATCAGTGATTATCATTTTTTGTTTTATAGAGCATCATCATATTCCACAAAACAGAATATAGCAAGTAGTGCATAACAGTTTGGTCTTACAGAAACACAAGGATATTAGATACTAAAATATAAATATCTGATTTTAAAAAAAAGCAAAGATACTCACTCTTGGTCCTGGCTTTCCAGGTTCTCCCTTTTCACCTTTGATGCTGGATAAAGGATCACCCTTAAAATAAGCACATTATACACATGAAAAAAGTGACAAAAAGTGTGCATAATGATATCACCATGGAACCAGTTATGTAAAAAAAAAGAAGAATGATATTTAAACAGTGGAAAGGAATCTATGGTAAAAACATGATGAGCACCGATGAACTGCAGCCTCAACATAAACCAATAATGCATCATATTGTATGGTCCAAATAACAAGATAAAGAATGTGCCCTTTCTTCCATTCTGCTCATTACATTATACATCAGCCCAAACCTTTAGTTTTCATAAGCCCATCAAACTAGTTTGTGTTCAAATAATAATTCATCAATTACATTTTTAAATAACTCTAATGCATTGTACTTACTGGATCACCACGTTCACCTTTTTCACCTGGAATGCCCTTTTCTCCCTAATAAGAAAAATTCACAGTTCATATCCTTTATGCACTTTAATCTAATGCCAAATCCACCCTCATCTGTAGAAACAGTCTGTGCCATTGATATATATGTTGCAACACAATACAAAACGAATGGGTGCATCAAGTAATGTTTTCAGTTAATTTCAGGAAGATCCCATGTTGAAAAAATGACAATATATAAATTGAGTATTTTAGTTGCAGGTTTGTTTCACCAAGAAGCCAATTAGGATTGAGTGATCTGCAACATTGCATCGGATAGCTATGGGTATATGTAACAGTCTCATACAGATCTAAATGTGTTACCTTTTCCCCATACACTATGATTATTCCTTTGCTGTCTTGACCATGTGGGGCTGGGCCTGGTGGTCCAGGAGGGCCAGTAGCACCGTGATCACCCTATAAAACAATACCAATAATCATACTGAATTGTATTCACACTGCATCACCACATTCACATAGCATCCACAACCTGCAAGCTCAGAAAGGTCTTACCCATAAATACAACTTGCACTTTCATATTTTATTTATCAATATTTCACATATATTCCATGTTTTCACATAACATCTGTTATAAACTATTATTTATGACTATGGCAACCAGCCATTATGTTGTTCAGTGCTGAGCCAAAGTTACCTAAATTCAGATTTGTTTTTACTTTATTATTCGCTACAAACATTAAATAGTATTACAAGAGAGACTTACTTTCTCACCCTTTGGTCCATGAAAGCTTATTCCCATTGATCCCTAGGGATGACAAACATAAACATGTTTTAATTAATTGTTCATCTGTGCAGAGTTGATAAATGTCACCAAGGGAAAAAAGACAAAAATGGATTGCCGATTGGACCCAGAGAAGACGGCCGAAATGAGTTTGGTATACATTACAGTGGACAAAAACTTGGAGATATCAGCAATCCATTGTTCAGATGTAATAAGAACAAATAATTAACACTTCAAATCTCACATATGTCATGAACACCTCCAGCTCTCAAAAGGTTAAGGCATATTATCAGTTGGTTCTTACCTTTGGTCCTGGTTGCCCTGGTGGTCCTGGGGGACCCTAAAACCAAAAAGATGTAATTCTACTAAAGACAAACGACAGCAATGGGAACACCTTATATAATGAAATATGTACATTGTTGCTATTGCTAAGTATTCTCCGATGTTCCAGAGCAAGTTTTAGTAATTATTGACATAATAATTATCTTTGCATGACTTTTTTAATCTACAAATTACATCATTAGAATGCAATTTTACAAGTTAATGATGGCAGAGGTCATGTGAGTAAAATATAATGATTTACACATCATAATAAACATTCAGAATGAATGTTCATAGACAATATCTGTGACATGGAACAGAACTAGATAAATAATTATCTAGAACAGTAAGGGGACATTATTATCTAGAACAGTAAGCTCTTCTCTGCCCACTAACAGGAATTATGTTTCTAAGATAATTTAAAAAAACAAGCAAAAAGCAGTTCTCTATCCTGTGTAATATAA
Organism: Spea multiplicata; assembly: GCA_009364415.1. Lineage (NCBI taxonomy): Eukaryota > Metazoa > Chordata > Amphibia > Anura > Pelobatidae > Spea > Spea multiplicata. Next base: position 96,593 of record VKOC01016174.1, read on the forward strand.
CAGGTCATCAGTGATATGGTTATTTCTAATGTCACATGTCTCTCCGTTGCCAAGGGTTAAAGAGTATACATTGGTTACTTACCAAACGCCCTGGTGGGCCAGATGGACCTATAGGGCCAGGGATTCCTGGTAATCCTGGTGGACCCTATAATAGAAAGGATTATATATCTTAAAATGTGAATCAATCCAAACATTACAATTTACTCTATAGTAAGAAATCAGGGAAAACTCACTGGCAATCCATTAATCCCAGGAAATCCCTTTTCCCCTTTTATAGTGGATCCTATCATTCCGATCACATCACCTGGGTCTCCCTAGAAAAAAAGCAATGTTTGAAGTATGTAATGCAACGTGTTAAAAGGTGTTAATGGCAAAATGAAACATGGCTAAACTGTACAGGTGTATTCAACTGTAATATAATCTAATAAATGAAGACGAATGCACAGGAATATGATATTATTATGACACTGTATAAAACCTCTCAGTTGGCATCCTGCATATACTTTTGTATCAAACATATCTATAACAACCTGGTGAACCACACCGTCATGGAAGTATAAGGGGTTTATTCATTAATGGGAGAGTTTTGGTTTTGGCACTTTGTCCTTGTGTTTCTTGATTCAAGTATTAGGATAAGGCCCAGGTATCCTGAGTAATAATTTAAAAAATGAGAAATTGTAAAAAAAAAAAAAAAAAAGACACATACCTTCATCCCTGGCAATCCTGGAGGTCCCTAACAAATAATACAGATTGGAGCGCCGTTAATATCATTTTTAAAACAGATCATAATAAAATCCAGTTTTAAGGGCAATAGTTTACAAATAGGCTAAAACCTGAATTATTTACATGCAATGTAATATATGTCATGATATTATAGAGGATATATCCACAAAAACTCTGGTTCATTGGTTCATTCCCTTAACATTTCCTGTCTTAACTATTGCAACCCTCTTCTAGTTGGCATTCCACCGTCTCAACTCTTTCCTCTGTAGCGTATCCTAAACGCTGCTGCTAGGCTTATCTTCCTTGCACGCCGCTCCTCTTCTGCTTCACCAGTCTGTGAAATCCTCTACTGGCTCCCTAAAAATTAAATTTTAAATCCTGGTTCTAACACTGCTCCTCTATACATTTCTGCCCTCATAAGCAAATACTCTCCTACTTGATCCTTACGTTCTTCATATTGGCTAAGGTTCTCCTCCTCACTTATCACCTCTTCCTTTTCCCATATACATGATTTCACTCGAGCCGCCCCATATCTCTGGAATCTACTTCCACCGAATCTTCAGCATTCACCCTCCCTCCCAACATTCAAGAAACATCTCAAAACTCCCTTCTTCAGAGAAGCCGCACCATCTTAGCTGCTAGAACTTCCTACCTTCACCCTTTCTTCTGTGCTTACAACGTTTGCCCTCACCCATTCTTCAGATTGTAGCGTCACTGCGCCTTTACCGTGAAATCCAGCGTCGCTTTGAACGCTGGGATCCGACGAGGGGCGGCTGCTACTATCGACCGCTGGGTGTTCCCAGCGATCAGTAGCAGCCACCCCCCTCAATTCCGTGCACGTGATCGCTTTGCAGCGAATCACGATCACGGAATTTAAATATTTAAAAAAATACTGCGGTCTTCAAGTGAAGACGCAGTATGCAATCGGCGGTCCGGAAGGGGTTAAATATAAATTTTGATTTCTGTATTATGCTTCCATTGAAACTGGCAAGAAATTATACTTTATGGAAATCTGTAGCACCATGTAACAATTTTAACAATAATGAATGCTTTTTGGTGACGTAGTGAGTAGGGCGCTTTTATGTACTTTTAATTATGAAAAACAAATAGAAATAAGGGAAATAATAAAACATGATCATGATTAATGACTGGTGGCATATGAAACTACAAAGCAGCACCCCAATCTTTCATCTCACTAATATTTTAATAACACTGAAGTGGGACAAAAACAGCTAAAAAAAAAACATTTCAAACTAAAAAAGCTATGTAATCAATTCTACATCTTATAAACAGCCCTAGCACTGAAGGCCATGTCTTTGATTTTGATTCATGAACAAGAAGCCATTGGGAAGCTAAATGTAGATGTACTTTAAGAACCCTGACTGATCTGAGATGTACACACCAGAAGGGAAAATAAAGTCATTATGTTGAATGTTTTAAATCAAACATTTTCAAACATTTTCCTTTGCACAATTCAAAAAGTAGTATTTGCGGTTTTGACGAAATGTACACATAAGTCCACATTTATAACATTGCTAGTAGGTATTTGGTACTGTACACATATTTAAGTAGCAAAAATGCATACATTTGTATATGTGAAAAAAATGAATTAGTAAAATGTAATACTTACTGGATATCCAACTATACCTGGAAGCCCAGGAGGACCAAGAGGTCCTTGTTCACCCTAGAAGGGGCAAAGAAGAGTTTCACATTATTTTGGAAGGAGGACTTGCTTGTACTCCACATGGTTTATACATCATACCTTGGAACTCTCCGGGTTTCGTCAGCACCATATAATGAACTCTTAATTCAGCTCTAGATGGATTTTGAATTGAAATCATGATCATCCTCTTCAGGGTCATCATTAATATTGATTGGACCATGGGCGAGCAAGAATCCTTAGAAGCATGGATGGATGGATCAGGTTTGCTTGCTTGCTGGTGGTGGATGAATGGCCAACCAAATGTTTGCCACTTGCCCAACCACAATCCTGGAGGCAGGTATTTAATTATCTGAATGTGTATGGCTCATACTTTTTATGCTGACCAAACCTTGGTGTTGAGCAGCTCCACCTGCCACACATAGATGCCTCATTCATGGTGTCCAGAGAAAATGTTAAATTGCTTCAGATTCTCATTTGGGTTAAAATGCATTGAAGTCCTATTGATTCAGCCACTTATAAGCAATATAGCCATGCAAAATTAGATAGGACTCACCAAACTTGGGCTATTTTGACGTAGTGGCGGGGTTAAGTAATATATTGGCCATATAGCATGATGGAATCACCAATATTTATGCCTTAGATCTGAATAGTATTTGCTGAATTTCTGCTTTGTTTTGTGTATTTATCGGTCATTATTATTCTAGCAGCTACCCAGAAATCTGAATGTTTATACCTTTTATGCTTTTTATGTTGTGTTCTTCCCTTTCTGGGGGGCGCTCAATGCAAGTTTCATGGGTACTTGCTGTACCGAATCAAAATAAGAAAAGACTGTCAGAGTCAGTGCAGTCATCCCTCCTTCTGACCATAGCATGACTCTACGTAATCATCCTCACACCACACGAGTAGGGCATCTAAGGAGCACAATACTATGCTGAATGTAAATATGTATGTAATATGAAATAGTATGCATCTTAAGTGGTATGGATTGGGTTCTTGTGAGTATGAGGAGTTTTGCGGAAACTCCACTTTGAGCGGCTTACTGCATGTGGGCATTGAACAACTACATGGACAGAACATGGACATGTACAGTTGGCAATTTCAGCCCCCGAGTTGATTAATGTTTTAGCTAATCTGTTGCCGAAATAATCGGGGATTTAGAGAAGAGACCACTTTGATACATGTTGTTAAAGGAGACTACTTACCTTTGTGCCATTACACCCTGGAACTCCAGGTGGACCTGGTGGGCCATCTTGTCCAGGTAAACCCTGTTAAATAATAATAATAATTTGTCACCACACAAGAAAATTTGTAATATTAGCGATAATTTAGAAGATAAATGTATGTGTTCCAGTTTCTTATGTGTACTTACAGGTAGGCCTGGGTTTCCTGGATATCCCGGTGAACCAGCAGGACCCTAAAATCAAAGAAAAGTTGAAGACACAAATCAACAAAATACCACACCATCCGCCAGATGGCCCAATAGTAACCATTTTAAACATGTAAGTGTTAAACTCAAAAGGATTTGTAAATCGTATAGAGTAGAAAGAGGTAATATTAGGGTTTATGACAAAAGGCCACAAAAAGATGTGATATTAAAAATAGCTGTAATTTAAACCTATGGAGAATTATAGGTGAGCAGCTGAGGTTCTAGAAAATGTGGATGGAGACATATACTTGACCAGTCAAAAAACATAAATACATAATTGATAGTGGGCTCCCCTGTGATTTTAATTAATATCACAACCCTCGTTCATTTAAATCTGGAATGATAGTTAATTATGCTGTTACTTATTTAGTTTATGTCCTGATTCCAATCTGTTAAACCATGAACCCAGCTCTTTGTCTGCAATTGTTTCTAATAACTCATTTGTTACAGAGGGCAAACAGAGTCACAACTTCAGTATATACATTTCTAAATTTCTAAACCCTTCTTAAGTCATTAAAAATGGCCAAAAAAAACATGGCTGCTTGTTGAAACGAGATAGAATTCTCCCTTACTCTGGTTCCTTTTGTTCCTGGAAATCCTGGTTCTCCTGTGTCACCCTGCAATAAAAATGTAAACATTGTAAGAAATATTATTTATAACCATTAATAGGAAAATCCTTATTTTGCAGTCACAACTGATTACCTTATGACCCAATGGCCCTGGTGGTCCCTCTGGTCCTTGCAATCCAGGAAAACCTATTATGCCTGGTAAACCAGGGAGACCTCTCTCGCCCTGCAGAAATCAGAAATATGGTCAGTGTATGTGCTACATGTTATAATAACCATATCACATCTATACAAATTACATCTTTTGCTGCCTACTCTAAGGAGTTTCGAGTCACGTGCCACGTTCACATCATAAATTCATGTAATTTGTATTAATATGTAATCTCTTATTTTATTTCATGTACAGGAAATTTCCTTTGACATCATAATACCGTATTTTTCATTCCGTGAAAACTAGTACATTTAAATTGAGGACTTGAATTATTGCTTGATTTATGGCAGTTAAATGTTCAGAAATGTATAGATGTCGACCATAATGTGAGTTTCTGTGCATTGCCAATGCATTGGATGTTTTACACATTTATAGTCTCAATTAAACCTGTGAGAAAAGGATTCTGAAGAGAGACTTTGATGAGGTAGACACAAATATCTGCTGCTATATCATTTTTGTTGTAGTTCTCAAGTATTGTGAAAAAATACAATGATCATTTTTTAATTTGTAAAAGACTGGAAGCATATTCACAACATACAACAACTTTTATTCAGTTCTAAATGTATTCAGTTTTCCTTAAATCATGCTGGTTTGTAAAAAAAAATGTTTTCCTCTGCCACAAATTTCAGATACTCTTGAAACATTGTAATAATGACACCATGTATGCATGTTATAAAACCTCCAAAATATTTAAAATGCAGCCTTTTGGTGTATTAATGGTATTGATTTTCATTCAGCCCATAACACTCAATTATGGATTTAATTGATAAACATATATAATAGTATACTTGATCTTTTGAAACAGACAACCAATTTTTGGTGCATACTCTGCAATGACCCTATTAGGTGCAATTTTCAAAAGTCCATCTCTATAGGATTAATATATAAAAATTACTTACATGTATTAAAAACATAAACATATCGTTTAAATGTTATCTGTGATGTTATTCCATCATAATCACCAGTTTCTTTATTGATAGAGGGTGAATTGGGACCCCTACAGAATCCCCAACTGTCCATGTCTCCATATGACTTAATTTCAGAAAATATGCGACATCAATGCAACAACCCGTGATCTTTAATAACAAAATATAAGAAATGTAATTACCCTTATCTATAAGGCTTGTTTTCAGGTATATAAAGGTAACGAGGTTGGTTAAATTAGCCCATTATACAATGAATTTAAATACCTGTATTTTTATATTTTCACCACAAGGGGAAGCCCTGAGACCACTAAGAAAGACTTAAAGGGCTAGTTTTCATGTGCATAACCAGTGCTTTATTTGGACAGGAAAAAATCTGATGCCCTCCCAAATTAGGGAAAGAAAAATGTGTAACAATATGCGGTACTTCTAACTGAGAATTTACCAGTACTCCCGGAATAAAACCCTATAAAGCAATATGCATTTGATCTTTATGCATGCCTGATCTAGGGTCATTCTTAGATCTTTCATGGTGAGCATTATTATATTTTGCCTTCTTCTTGTATCACATCATAATTCTCTGTGTGGATAGTTACACTGAAGCAGACCGAGTAGAAAATAATGTAGGCACTCTTATGATGACAATAAACCATCAATTACTTATAGTCTGTTGCTAACAATATTATACTGAAATTCTGCAAAGCAAATCAAATATAAGGTAATGACAAACCAAAGAGACCCAAGCCCACATACAAGCTGAGCGGTGGCAAAAGTCCACTTTGTTAGAAAGCAAGGCAGACACAAGTGAAATGCCAGTAAGAGAAGATGCTCACTGCTGAACTAGGCAAGTCTGGGAATTATTCAGGTTTATGTAGGAAAGGAATTGAGAAATGATGATATAAATTAAACATTAGGCTACTGCTAGGATACTTTGGTATATTGCTTTAATCTACCCAGGGGCATTAAATAATTTAAATCAAGCTCATTGTAAACAACAGATATTTTCAATTGTGCATCTTGTTGGATACTAAAATATGTCCAACCTGATGGAATCTTATGACATATTTTATTTTTATAAATCCCGTATCTTTGGCCAACATAGAAATGCATACAGTCACACTGGAGCTTCATGAATGTTAACAAGCCACCGTGCATTCAATATTTGTATAGCATTTATCATTGTTTTAAAAACGCTAGAGATTTTTCGAGCTTTAATTGGGTTTTTTATATTAAAAATATTGTATGCCTTTTACAATGACGAAACTAAAGTAGCAATTTTATCATTTATGTTTTCATTTAGCAGTTATAAGTTGTTTGCAGAATGCCATAAACTATACATTTTGAATAAAGGCAAACATAAAAATGCATGACATTCACTGGCCCAAGGCAGTTTTTTCCAGAATGCACTGGCCCTTAACGGCATGTGAGATTAGTCTCTGGTCTGTGAATGAATACTGGTGCAGCAGGTAATTGCTCAGACCAACACACACAACCGCAGCTCAGTCTTTATATTACAAGATAGAGGAAGACCCCATGTGAATTTACAGGGAAACATTCCTAGGGTAATAATAACTGACCTCACCGGCAGGTAGTCAAATAAAGAGAGCCTTAGACTAGTCATTCCTTCTGAAAAAAGAGATCACTGAGTTCCCAAAAGTTGTGACTCCACAACATTTTTGTTCGCCCAATAAAATGTGTCACAGTTGAGTAGACTTCAGCTTCACTTTGACCCATATGGCTTTATCCATTTTCCTTATGATTTACTAAAGAGATATGAGCATTTTAAAATACCTTTGGAGTCTTTAAGAGTAGCCAGTTGGCTAAATGAGGTATATCTTCCAAGAGCTATTGTGCAAAACATCTGATCACCTGCAGACACGAGTAGATGCCAAACAGCCATCTCCCCTCGCCGCTCCGACACTATATGGAGTCTAGTCAAGGTGCTCTAGAGATGGAGTGCGTTTCTGGCCGGATCAATGTCTAGAAGCAGTGTCTTCCCAGAATAATCACTAGCAGCTTGTAACTCTTGAAGTACTATATTGCACAGGGATTGAAAATCTAGCTTTGGTTTCTTGTAAAGATTTGTAGTACTTTAAGATGACAATGACGTGGCCATCAAATGTGTTTATCAATGCGGTGCTTATGCGTTAATATATGAGATTTCTCAGTTTATTTCCATGTTTCCTCTCATGTAGGGCCCTTTGGTTGTTAATACACAATATGCATGACACCATATTGTTTTCTGGCCACGTTCTTTAGCAAAGTATGGCTGATCAGCAATGTTTATACTGGGCATTTGGCATTGATAAAGTTTGACTCAGCAAGCGGATGTCCTCAGAATAATTACATGAATTAAGATCTCTGCTCTTGTAATCAGTTTCCATATGTTTTGTCAATTTCCCTAAACTTTTTTTTGGAACACTATGTTCAGACACAGATGGTAACGTTGTCATCTGACTAACACACCCTTCCTTGTTCGCACAATATTTAAAGTGCTGAATTGTTTCATCTTAAGAACCAAGTTTAAACGTAAAAAGTTACCTTAAAGGAGATGGATGACTTTTTAGTTACGTTGACAAATGTAACTAAAATAACTTAAGTGTTCTTTTTTTAAGACAGGTTCACAGTCATCTGTTGGGGTTCATTCACTAAAGTTTGAAGTAGAGATGAGAAGGTCATTCTCACTTAGCTATAATTTGTGAACAGCCCTTTCATTTTTGGAACAATGGTTTTGAGACAACAATAAGATGTTTTCATGTTATGCATGGCCATCTTAGTCTGTCTTGCAAAAGCTGGCCCCATATAATGTATAGTTTCATATTGTCATGGACTGACCACCTGGTTTCAGAGATGATTTTCAACATATTGCAACCAAGCCCATCATGCAGGAGCAACACATGTGTAGTTAGTGTCATTTATTGTGAGAGGGCTCCGACGTGTTCAGGTTCCTATAGATAGGGTTATCATATCAGGCATTTTTTCCAGTACACATTTTTTGTTTAAAAAAAATGATCATGATCATGGTTCTGAATACTCGAGCTGTATCCTACAAACCCATCAGCAACTGTATTATTTATATTTGTTTCTATGACTACTTTGCAATTCAATATATTACTCAATCAACGCCCTTCATTCACTGGTTCCACCATTGATACGCAGACATATAATGAATGGACTTCAAGTTCCTTAATAATCCATGACAAATCAACTGTCTTAAATGGAATTAACATGTTTTAGCGTGGAGTGGGAAAGCAAAATCCCTCTGAAAACTCATCTGGGACAAAATGCAGCTGGAGCACGAAGATGAAGAATATACTTCATGAGATTACATGATCTCAGCGTGCCAGCTGTCGGGATAATTCAGCCATTATCATACATGGAATTCCACTCCTTTGGAATTTTGTCAGAGTAAATCAATTTTATTGCGTTACTGCAAATGTGGGATATTTTGAAATAGTCCATCCCCCACCATCTTGATTTTTCTGTCAGAATCTGTCAGGTTCTTTACTTTCCATGATTTGACATGCAAAAGGCTATGGGAAATGGCAGCAAGTGTTTGTTAGTTCAGAACCTTGGCATGATTGCTTAAAAGGCCAGTTGCAAGGTAGAGCTTTTATCTATTGAATCTTAGAGCTGTGACCATGCATATTACAGTATGCAAATGAGAGTATTATTTGATGGTTACTGGAGTTTATTTATATACCGCCAGCAGATTCTGTAGCGTTTCACAATCAGAGTCGGTAGAATAAAGTTAAAATCACAAACAATAAAAAAACTGGTACAAAATGGTACAAAAGGAGAAGAGGGCCCTGATCTTGAACGTTTACAATCTAATGGGTTGAGGGGAAAATAAAGTAGTAGTAAAGGACTGAAAACAAGAGACAGCGCTTGGATAAATGTAAAAACAATATGTTTACTACAAAGACAAAAAAATATACAATACATTAAATAAAAGAAATACCGAGCCAAAATATATATATATATATAATATATATATATATATATATATAATATATATATATATATATAAGACCTCAATAATTGGGTCCAAATATATAAATAAAACAAGATTAGTGGAGTGATGTTTAGCCTGCCCCACTAGGGATTAAAATAATGAATATACAGGGAGAACCAAAAAAGAAATAAATCTATTATATATATCTAAAAGAAAAACATTTACCGCTGGCAATGACTGTGCCTGGCCAGGCTTGCGCCAAAAAAACAAGCAGGATGCGTTTAATTTGCACTTCTCAGCTGCAAGGTACGTACATCACTCCACTGCTCTTGTTTTATTTATATATTTGTACCCAATTACTGAGGTCTTTTATATATATATATATATATATATATATATTTGTCTCTGTATTTCTTTTATTTAATATATTGTACATTTTTTTGTCTCTGTAGTAAACATATTGTTTTTACATTTATCCAAGCGCTGTCTCTTGTTTTCAGTTTGTGTTTATCTTTCTAGGCTTTCTCTACCTGTTTGAGGACGTGTACTATTCAAGACTAGCAGCTTTGTCATTTATTGGTTATGATACCAGTTTATTGTTTATATACAATTTTTTTATTATTATTTAAACACATAAGACTGGTAATTATTATTGATTATTTTGTTTTTTTTCACTTATTGGTGTGTGGGTTTGGCCCCTGTCTGTGTGGTTTTTTGTTTTGGGTAATATTAAGCGCTGTATTTTTTGCTTCTAGTAGGAGAGGACTGCTTGGATGGGGATGAGTTGGTCGAGTCAGGCTGATCTGTGGAGGTTATTGGTTGTTCAGATGGCTTAGACAGGATGCTGGCGGAGAGTGTTATGAGGAAAGGTTCTGTATACTTCTTTGTGTTCCAAAGGAATACAAAAGAAGCTCTTGCTTATATAGTGTTTCAAAAAATGTAATTTTCACTTTCCAATGGACTCAATCCTAAATGTAAACAATGTATAGATGGGTATCCACATGGATATCAGGAACTTGTCAGGGCTTGGCCCCCATTGTTTTCCCTTTCCTGTTGTATAGGTGGTAGGAAGTGCAGGGCTTGCTGCATACACACATCTTGGTTAAGTGGGCAGGGAGTGACAGGAACCCTGGTACAGGTGTGGGTATGGCTGGACACTGCACCACTGCATGGAGAGCTCTGACAAGCTCTGATTTCTGAAGCCCACAGGTGAAATCCCAGATATGGCAATAAAAATATATATCAGACTTATTTTCAACACATATAATAAAGCAAAGTGTGTCTACTTCAGTTTTCAAACTCTTTATTTATTGATTGATTTATTAATGTTGTAATATTTGTTTCATATATTTGTCTGCTGTCCATTAAATAACATAAAATCATTGGATTATCCTACATGGTTATATGATCCGTTCCATATGTAATGATCAAATCACTAGCACTGTAGTTAAAGCACATTTTTCACAATGTGCCTTGCTAATTTAAAGTGTTCCTTTTTTGTTCTAATTCATGGTCATGCTGAATTTACACACGATCTTCTAGGATGATTTGTTTTTCTACAAACCTCATTTCCAGATTTAATGTGTTCCAGAAGAATGTTGCAATATTAAATTTTTAAGTAGTAAAATCCATAGGGACTAATAGATTGTGCACACACACTCACCCACACACAGCTGCAAGAAATGGTACCGCAATGAGAACAAAACAGAATCTAGAATTGGCTAATACACTGACGTTGAAAACATCTTGGGCTTATCTCTGTCCAGCACTTCAGCTGGCCAAAGACACCTTTGTTTTTAGGAGGTTTCAGTAGAGGTTTCACTAGGCAGTAGAGGTTTACCAAAACTTGACTTTGGTTGGTTATTCATGGAACTGAGTAAAGGATTTAGAAAAAAAATGTATTTTATTTATTTAAAGAGGGTCATTTGGGAGTGTCTGGACTTTTGAAAGTTGGGAGGATGATTGGAGTGTTCACCTTTCAAAACATAGGTCAGGTTCTTCTCTGTTTGTAGGGAATTTCATTACGTGTGCAGTAGTGAGTTGTACATAAATTCCAGTTATATGAGGAATTCCATCACACCACATGAACTATATATTATGAAGGGGATAATCATACATCTTATACATCAATTGAAACCTAACTATAATTATTTTTCGTTTACTTTTAAATGTTATATTACAGGTATTCCATGGGAAACTATAATATGTAATCAAACTAATTTAAAGACATTTTTAATATATATGTGGCACATTAGAAACGGGACCAAGCTGAATAGTTTTTGAGACTTCTAAACCACTTACAGTATATTATATTGAGCTCTGTATCAATATTCTTCTGTAAGAAGCGGTTCTTACTAATTTAAGAGTGAATTCTATGGGGACAACTGGTTTTCCTAAGGAAACAAATCTGTAAAACTGATTTTTTTATGTGGCATACTATCCATACGCTGAAGTCAAATAACATAAAAGCAGAATGACACTATTAAAGAACTGGATGCAATCATTTAAGGTCACGGGACAACTTGCTGGGGGTGGTTAACTGAGAGGCTCCAATATCATGTTGCCGAAGGTTATGAGCTTATTAAATATAACATACCCTAAGAAGGCCCTTGTCAATTTAAATGGAAGCACATGTTACATACAGTACAGAATGGTTTCATTTCGTTTTCAAAGTTTCTCTTTCCCAGGCCGTCAATGTGACACTGTGATTAAGCACCAAAAGGTAGAATACCTCTTACTTGACAGTTCTACCAGCTTCTATACATATGTTTTTACTTACAAACATGCTGTACAAATACAGTGGGTTTTAAATCAGGATTCCTCGGGTAAAATATTTAGTACATCTGAATGTACTAAGAACACCCAATACATCACTTATTAGAAAAGATGTTGTGCATGGACCTTGCAAAAAAATCACAACTGTCACTTTCCATATTATTTTGGAACAAGACTTACTTTTTGTCCTTTAACACCACTGCAGTCGCATTTGCTAGTTCCACATCCATTACAAGCCTGCAAAAAAAGAACAATTTATATTACATTCATTTTTGTCAAATACGTTTTGTAGGCAAATGCATATAGATGCGTTACAAGTACTTAGATTCATCTGTTGCCATAAATACACAATTTTCAAAATAGAACATTTCTCAAAATAGTACATTGCACACAGACCAGAAAATTAATTGGTTGGTGAATAGATGCATCTGAAAGTTCTTGGTAGAATGTGGGATGTTTCCACATATATCTGGATCTTCTCCCATAAATTGACTTTTTTTCAACATGGTAGGGGCTGGAAATTTGCATTACAGATGGACAGAGCTATTGCCATCATAAAGGCAGGGTTCCCAGGATCTGTAGACCTATGTGACCATTTATACTCCAATAACCCTTGTAGTTGCGCTGGTAGATTGTCCATTGTGGTCACAGAGACTCTGTGTCTCTTCTTAATCGTCAACACACTATTTCATTGCTCAAAAATAAGGGACTAGAAACCCATTCTTCCTACTCCATTTGCGTGCTTATGTGATAATCAGAGGAAAAAGGTACTTCACTCATTAATGTAGTTGGAAAGCTGTCGTACAAAAACATATTTTCTTCTCTTTTTTTTTAAAGCATTCCCTACTTACAATAATACAATAATATGAAACAAAAATACAACAGTTTCGGTTTATCCTAACGAATACAAATATTTTATCTAATTACGGAGACATGTATTACATGCTCAATATAATACGTAAGCACAGAGGTGAAAAAAGTGCTGGAATTTCATACATCAGTTTAAATCTCCAGTCTGCATTATGGGTGTTTTCCCTCCCCAACTGTTCATATCTTGCTACGTTACTACTCAAGAAATTGTCCAGAGCAGATATGTTTTAAGAGCCATACGAAATAAGTAGTAAGTAATATCCACAGTAGATCATCTAAAAATGCAAAGAATTTCCCTGTATGATAAACATCATACCTCTGTGGATAACGGGTTATGCACCGGTATTTATCAACACCATTTGGCATTACATTCTGCTATTCAGAGCAGGTAATGTGGGGGTTGCAATAAGAAATAAGCAGAACATCATATCTGTATATGAGGTGCGGATGACATATGTTTCGGTTCTCATTTTTTTTTATCTCCCCCTGTACATTCTACAGTTTTTTTCCCATCCAATCCTTTTACAAATACCTGATTAGGACTCACAGGGATATCATGTATATTCAACCTGCCAACATCCCAACCAAATAAGGAGGTATGAACACGTAGCTTATCTGCCAAATTCCGAGCAGCTTGCTATAGGAATATGTGGAAACTGATGTAGTCTGGCCGTCTCAGTTACTGGCATCCTGTTGGAGATTCCTCTACGTAAGTAGTAGTAAAAAAGGTTTTGAATTTGATGCCTTAATCTCAACAAGTTCTTATACAGTATTGTCAGCTGAATTAAATTTTGAACCATCATCTAACCAGATTGGCGTATTATCTTCAACAAATATTACCCCTATACATTTTCTGCCCCTCCCATATGTATCGTATTTTCTGTTTCGACTCTTTTATGCATTATTTCTTACTTTTGCAGCCAAGCACAAGCCAGTACCAAAAATAATTATGCATCTGAGAACATGAAAACAGAATGGAAAACTAATCATAATTGATGGGCTTTAGAATGTTATTTACTTTCTTTTTGGTTTGGCACAGGAAACTATAGATGATTTTACCAAATGGGAAACTAAATAAAAAATGAAACAGTATTGTGCTTTTTTGTATTTTGTTCATTCCTTGTTGAATATAAAATTAATGGATTTTAAGTAATTTTGTTCTACCATCAGATGCTGATTAAAAACAATTAGAACAACAAAAGTTTCAGCCATTGACAGAGCCAAACATAACATGAAGCAAAAACCCAGCATAACTACCCAAAAATCACACCCAGTTCATGAAATTGTATGTTACTTCAAAACTGGTTAAATTAGGCTAATATACTTGCAGGGCCGGCCCTGCCATGGAGCAGAGTGGTGCAATTGCCCCAAGCGGCACTTTTGAAGAGGCTTTGTCGCCCCAAGCGCCATTTTTTTTTTTTAAGCGGAGGAGAAGAGCACCGAGTGGTTTTCGCTTATCAAGTTGTCAGTACCCACTTGGCGCCCCTCTCTCTCCTCTGTGAGCCCTTTAGCTCGGTGCCGGTAATGCTGAGCGCCAGAATATGACATAATTTCTGGCGCTCAGCAGTGAAGCAGCGTGCATCGCGGCAGAGCAGGGAGACTCTTGCCACAGGACTGCTGGAAGGTAAGTGAAGTACAAAGGGGGGGATAGGGTAGATAATAGGGAGGGTAGATAATGAGAAGGGAGGGAGAGGAAGGGTAGATAATGAGAAGGTAGGGTAGATAATGATCAGTGGCATCAGCTGGTGGGGGGCGGAATTTCAAACTTCGCCCCAAGCGGCACCATGTCTTGGGCCGGCCCTGTATACTTGTCACCATGAGAAATGTCTGTTGTGCTGTACAGGGCTTAAAGTAAAGTCCAGTCATAGTGCACATGCTGCATTCTGGTCCCTGTCCCACTTGACATGTAAATTCCCATGAGGACATGTTTTTTGACCCTACAGCTCCTCTATGCTCTTACTTGCAGCCTCCCTACTGGAGAACCCCTTATTTTTATACAGAGGTACCCTACTGGCAACGTCATCTGTGGCATCACAGGTGTTCCCCTATTGAATCCCCAAAGGGGGTTGCTACACAATGTGCACTTCCCTCTGCTAAGGGATTCAAGACAATAGAGAAGTGGGAAGAAAAAGAAATAGATTAGGAAAGTGAACGAAACAAAATAAGGATGAAAAATTGAAAGGAAGAGTAATGGAGAAAGGAATGAAGCAATACTGAGGGAGAAGGGTAATAAGGAGAAAAAAAATAGTAACAAAGAGCAGAGAGAAAGAAGAACCAAAGAAAGAAAGAAAGAAAGGAGAAGAGAGAAAAGAGATACAGAGAGGGGAGTGAGAGAAAGACAGAAAAAACAATGGATAGTGGAGAAAGAAAAGAGCAAGTGTGAGAGAGAATGAAAGGGAATTTAAAGATGAAATAAGGAGACAAAAAAGAAAGGTAGTTAAGAAAGAAGAAAGAGGAGAAAAGGAGTGAAAATTAAAGCGGAAAAAGGGGACATTGATACCAAACATAAGGCTAAGCAAAGTCATACCATCTATTAATAATATGAATCAGGAATATCTTGCTAGTTAAAACTTTCGTCCAAGGAAAGATACATATTTTATCTTTATGTGTGATGTTGCATCTAACTGCAAATGAAGATGTATTATCTTATAAATGATGACTATATCCCTAAATGCAGTGGCATATGCTGGCTGATCCAGAGAGCGCAAGCTCCACTGAAACATAACAGAGAGGCCATTTCTCTTTTTGGTGATCAGGTTCTCTGTAGCACCACTGTTTAATGGGTTGGTTAAATGGGAGATCGCTGACCCCCCCAAACAGCCCATTAACATTTAACCTATTTGGCACAGCGTCTATATCTTAATTCTGCTTGACACCATACATCTTTAAAAGGTTCAGCATTAAGGACCGTTCTATACTTAAGATATTTCATGTATTAGGCCTAGAGCAGATAAATAAGGCACCAACTCTACAAATACACACACACATTGTCACATAGTCACATTGTACAGGTTAGTTGAATTCACCTTAAATGGCTGACTTCTATCTCTTAACGGTACCCTTCCATGCTGGGAATAGAGAGCGCCCCAACCTGCTACTGACATAGAAAGTCTCTCTAACTATGCCACAATAGATATCTAGATATAGATATATATTTCAGTCGGAAAAGGAGACTTCTGAGATCATGAAAGCATATCTTTAAGATCTGTAGGTTACTATAAATGGTGTTTGAAACCCACAAACACCGTGAGTTCCTTGGAAAGAAGCACAGAGGAAACTGGGTCCCAAAGATGGACTCTCCTTCCAGTGGTTGCACATTTGGAGATATGCACCCCTATTCAATGGGCAACATATGGAGTTCGTGTTCACAATTACAATTTCCATCATTCCCCAAATGTAAAGACCTTACGAAGGAATTGCAACACAACAAGAATAATTCCTGCTTCATTCTACAGCCTTGTTATTAATGCAGGCAAACTAATACCAATTACTGTACCTTATATATATGTGTATTTGTGCGCCTGTCACAATGCCTGATTGACACTGTGTCCTGAATTCCAAAATATGTTAATTATGATGGAAACAAAAGTGAAAACTTACATCTGGAAAAAAGATAAATAAATCTGTTTGTGTGACCCAAAGCTAAGAAAACAAATTAGACCACCATCAGAGAGAAGAGAAAAAACCTTTTTTGTTTCAAAGTTCCAATGAATGCAGATTTATTTATTTCTATGTGCTGTGTGATTTATTTACTTCTACGTGCTGTGTGATATGGTAAAGATGGCCAGATCCAAGCCTCAATATGTGAAGAATTATCATTGCACATGGGAAGCTGAATATTTCTACTAATAAAATGCACATCATGCAAATTCAATCTAAGTCTACATGTTATTAAAAAGTATCAACAGTAAAGAGGTATAGAAAGGGATTGCAAAGAACACAACGTGCTGATATGGTGGGTGAGCCGTATAGTTATGACATACAGTGACTGCGCGGAGGAGTGCTTTATATCAAAGGGAATTGTATGGCAAGGTCAGCAACTTTCATTCCATTGTTTGTCTATAATCATTTCTAAACTTTACAAATGGTTGTAAAATGTCACATAGACAAAATACAGCTGTTACACATTTCATAGGACACATGGCTAACTATAAATCAAGTTGTTGGGATCTCATACACAGAACTAATTTGTCATGAGAGGCACACGTTTAAAACAGAATGTAGTTAATATGTTCATAGGTTTGTGTTGCTTTTTTGTACTGTACTGTACATTCTAGATTGTAGGCTGGTTTGAGCAAGGCTGTCTTCACTTTCTAATTCTGCAAGACCAAGTTGTTATGCGATGCACTATTTTTTATGTCTGTTTACTATTTGTATGACATTGTGGTATATGATGGCTTTATATTAATCAATTAATATAAAAATTCATAATAATGTAATTGTGTAAGGAATACTCTTCTTCTTCTAAAGCTGTTATTCAGTTAAGTAAATAGCTACTAATAGGTTACAAAGATACATTAAATAGCTCCCTAGTCACATGTCTGACCATATCACCTAAAACGCAATGCCCCTTTCTTTGACACAGATTTTCAAAAAATTCTATTTGGTTTGATAATATTTCTTGTAAAGTTTTCTATTGCATAGCAATTCCCCCCAAAAAAGCCGAAATGTTTTAGTAACCACATTTGGGCTGGGGTTTGTGACTGTGTAGACAACTGGTTTCTATTGCTCTACGTAAATAAATTAGCTAATATATATTAAAAAGCACATAGGCTGATATGGATAAATTTCTTCGTTAATTCCACTCTGTACCTTCATCTATTTGCTATTATACTTCTCCTGTATGCTTTTTGCTTTGACATTGTATTCTCCCTCATAGTTTACTCATTATACCCCCCTCCCATCTCAGTCTAACTCCCATTCATCTCTTATAATTCCTGTTCTGTTAAATTTACTCTGGTACAAATAGCTAGATTGAGAAGTACATGAATCTGACTCTGTCACATATACCACCTCATTATCCAATTTCCATACTCCCTTCTTCATATGCGTCACCTACCTTCTCTCCCATATTTTCAGTTTAGATTTTTCACCCTGTCTCCATGTCTCTCTCTTACAATGTTATCTGTGTGTCCCCTATATATATTTTCCTTCTCTAGCACCATATATCATAATATATATATAGATATATATATAGATGTATACATATCTATATATATGTATGTATACATATATTATCTATATATATGTATACATATATATATATATATCTATATCTATATATATATATATATATATATGTTATATATGAAACAGACACATATGAATATAAATATGTGCTTAGGTTATCTAGGGTTATTCTATTTGTTATCTACACCTTCATATTAAATAACCTACTTCTGCAAACATTTAATGGCAGTACACAAATATTGTTTTGGAGTAAAGCACTGTAATAGATGGTTTTAGCAGTTAAGGCCCTTCCACTCCCACGTTTCCTTTCTTCTCTACAAACGTAAATAAACAATATGTCTTTTTTTTTTTTGTCTGAAACTATATATGTATATATACTACTCTTTTAGGGGAGTAGGAAGTTCTTGGGTTCTTGAAGTGAAGTTACTAAGCCTTCAAAATCCATCAAATCCTGCCTGAATTGGTGTACCCTGGAACAGGAATATTAGCTATAAGGACTTTTTAGCAGTACCTCTCATTTGGATTTCGTTTGTATCCTAGGACTTTGGATTGAAGTGCCTGATATGATCAACTATTCTGTAAGTGCAATCTAAACTTTCCTAAAACACCACAGGAAAATACTGCACTATTAGTTTCTTTTCTCTTTTTATATTTGATATTTTAGAAATTAAGAAGAAATAAAGAACAATTTTTATTCTGAAGAGCCTGCTTACCTTCTGCATTTTGTGAGTGCATTCACAACACATTCATATAGTTTTTTCCCACCCAACAGTATCACACTATTATTTTTTTTCTTAAATTTCCTTGTTAAAATGGGGGTGCGTGTTATACACCAGTGCGTGTTATACGCCGA
This sequence comes from Spea multiplicata, assembly GCA_009364415.1. Lineage (NCBI taxonomy): Eukaryota > Metazoa > Chordata > Amphibia > Anura > Pelobatidae > Spea > Spea multiplicata. The sequence goes on from VKOC01016174.1 coordinate 115,748, forward strand.
TAAATACGGTATTATATTTTTTACTCATCTTTATTACATTCACTTACCTGGTGTTTATTCTTTTTATTCTTTCAGGAATATTAGCTCACAGTTTTATACGATACACATGGTAAGCTATCAGAACAAAGACAGATTTAATGAATAAAAGTGAAATAAATATTATTATCATAATTAATATTATTCTTATTTTGTTTATGTGTAAGGAAAAACACTATATTAGCTATTTTTGGTGCTAGGTTAAATAAAAAAAAGTCCCTCAAAAGGAGGAAACTGGACTGTTCATCTTTCCCTGACTAGACGGGAAACTTCCACAAACTCGGCTTTCCTGTTAAATTGTATTGTAAATCTAATTTGTTTTTAGATGTAACCTTTTGCCCCAAGTGTCCGAAAAACAAAGGAATGTCGACCAATCATTAGAAATACAAACAGCTTCTCTTTGTTTGACACAGGACAAAGCACCTGGTTTATTTCAGAGACATTAGCTACATTCAGTTTAAAGCAAGGATAAATCAGACCTTAAATGATATTTTGATGATGGGAATATCTTCCTTACAGCAATTCTTTACAGGTCGGACATCCCTAGGAAGTTGATGGGATATGAGCAACGGGTTTACGCTGTGCCGCTAGAGATGTACAAGGCTTAGTGTTTCCTAATGGAGACCCCCCCAGAGTAGTTACTTCCTAAAGGGTAATTCCTATCATAGATCTATGGATTTCATAGATTTTAGGAAAGTACTGTATTACTTTGTTTGGCTGCTGTGTATTAAATCTGGAAGTTTCAGAATGTTGGAAAAAAAACAAGAACACGTCATATTGGTATGTATGTATTATATATATATATATATATATATGTTATATATGAAACAGACACATATGAATATAAATATGTGCTTAGGTTATCTAGGGTTATTCTATTTGTTATCTACACCTTCATATTAAATAACCTACTTCTGCAAACATTTAATGGCAGTACACAAATATTGTTTTGGAGTAAAGCACTGTAATAGATGGTTTTAGCAGTTAAGGCCCTTCCACTCCCACGTTTCCTTTCTTCTCTACAAACGTAAATAAACAATATGTCTTTTTTTCTCAAATGTTTGTTATATGTTGACAATAGTTGTTTCAACTGTTCTTAGATTTGGAGTAAATAAACTGCCAAATGCTGTTCCTGAGGCTGAAGATTTATGGAGATGGGGTATTTTGCACCTGTAGGCTTCTACGTCTAGAGTAAGCATAGCAATGTTTTCTCCCCTAACGGATGAGAATGAGTCATTTGGCAAAGTTTACAACCTGGAGTCCACATTCACAACATTTCTGGCTTAACTCCTATTTTAGAATCATGTGTGATAATACGGATCAATCCGTATTACCCCATAACATTCCAAACATTGGAAAAATGATTTAAAAGTACAGGAAAATTGGAACCATCTTGTGTAGCTATTTAAAGGACAGCTTCTATCCCACCTTCTATCTGTTCCACGTTCTAGTTAAGACAATTTATTACACAAGTGTCTTTTCAGTCAACAATTTTTCTGAACTTGATGTTCTTTACTCTGGGTGGGCACAATAAGACTATGTTTTTTCCACAAAAGCATTCGGATGTTCCATCTTCACCCTATGTTGTAAACATTAGGACAAAGCGTTCCATGTGTTTTGTGTTTTTGGATTGCTTTATAGGAACAATGAATGGAAAATCATTTTTATGCAAATTCATTCTCAATTGACATGATTGTTTAAAGCTTATTTTGAACTATGATCACGGCTTATTTTCTATGTCTAATGTGACAAGTACTGGGGGTCAGTCCTACCATACAGGCTACTAAGGTAGCCAAATGGGGAGTCAAACTCATTTCACTGTTGTTTTGTCTGAAGCTGGTCAGTGTAAAGAGTTGATATGTCACTAGATAAGAATGGAGAAGCCTTCTCCACAAGGTAAATTCGTTATGGGCTCATAACTTTATCCTGGTGCTGCCAGAGTAGATACATAGTCTGTAGACAGTACCCCTTATAAATGCATCACAGACTACAATGGAACAAAAACGTATACCTGTAACAAAAGCTACTTTTGCGAGTTATCCCAATTCCAATATGAGAAGATTATATATCAATAATGCAGTATTATAAGTATAAGTATTATAAGGAGAAACCTAAACTATTTTGTTTAATCTCACTCCATAGTGATTTCTTGTTCAAGAGAAGAAATGTAATGATGGCATCTAACCCTTGTACATTAACTTTATGGCAGCATAAAATATCATAATATGTATTAATATTATAATAAGTGTTTTAATAGCTGTTTAATGTTAATGGTCCATATTTTTCATACACATTTTGCGAAGATTCCAAAAGACAACTGTCTTGCTATACTACCCATACAAGTGTTGGAAAATTCATTGCAACACCATCACATTTGTGGCTTTTTTTAAGCCAGGACATCTGTAAAAGCCCCGGTAGAATTAAAAAGTTCACCATGTCCTTGCCAAATTTCTAAGCTTGGCAAAGCCTGCCTGCACCAGATGTATTCCCTGATTGCCTCCTATGCAGCCACAAGTATTAAACATATTTCAGAGCAAGTGTTATTGTAGAATGAACTAAATAAATATTAGCATAACATTCTGGGTTTAAAAAAAGAACTACATATCCCAGGAAATAATATATTTCTAGTTATATATTTTCTAACAATTTTTTAATTTTTTTTTTTTTAAAAAAAAAACCAGACGGTGACAACTAAGCTAATGAGAGATGTGTATTCTTAGTAAACAACATAACACTATGTTATCCTTTATAGTGAGACAGTATCATCATGTGTGACAGTAATTGTAGAAAATGAACACTAAACGAGTGAGAAGCAAACATGTCAATTAGTAGTTAAATGACCCTGGTCCAGATGCGTAAAATTGCTGCTTCTTTTTGTAAACTGTAAAATAGTTCAGAAATCAGTATAGAAGAACACTACTGATAAAGGTGGTATAGTTATTGACGTACATTGAAACACAAACAATTGCAGGAAAAGAGACTCCTTTGGCATAAAGTCAAAGAAGTAAAACAATGCAAAGAACACAATAACCAAAAAAAATCAATTATTCAAGACAGAATAATGTAGTGTTTTTATATTCTGATAATAGTTTAGAAAGACACAAGCCTTTTAAACTGCTTAACAAGGTCTATATAAAGAGTAAATGTCAGAGCAGAAGATATCTCTATAAAACTCACTAAAACGTAATAACTAAAACACACATTTTATTTACCATTTCAAATAAGACAATATATAGAAAATGAAACAGTACTGTACTTTTATACCTCACAAATCTTACATGGGGATTATTTGACCTGGAGCTTCCTACCACCACATCTAACTACAGAGCATCTTTTGATCACCTGATGTGGGCAGCATTTTTTTTTTGGCCACAGCGCTGCATACTTATTGCCAATATTCTTATCTAATGCTATTCTCACCCCTCTGGGTGACCAACCTGCTTCCCTATGCAACCTGCCATTTCCCACAAGGATCAAGAAGGAAAGAGGAGGAAAATGATGCCTGTACTGATGTTCTGCAGCAACACATCTGGCTCCAAATAGAAACTTGTTCCTTAAGATTTGGTTGTCTTGGCCTGGTCCATTCTGTATTAGGGATGCCTTAGCACAGGACATTCCTTATTTTCTTAAAACAAACAATTTGATGTTTTACCAACACTGGTGAATTTGGAAGGAACACTAAGAATGGAAGGAAATGATAGTGGAAGGAACAATAAAAGAAACACCGGTTTAATAAGTTTAGATTGTTGAGCTAAATATATCAACACGGTGCTCGCCAGATGTCATTCAATGATAAGAATACAGAAACTGTATTATATGCATTTTGCTCTCTGGAATTCAGAGTAGGTGGTAAATCTTTAATATTCATGTTCCGGAATAATTAAGCAACTGAATGTAAAGTCTTCTGGATCAACAGATAGACTAGGGGCCATGGATTATATTGTCCCCCCATGTAGCAAAATGTTAAGTAGGCTGAGGTACTTTCATAGCAAAAAGCATGGGGAATATGCAAATTGTAGCATTATAAACATTAAAAAAATCTAGATCAGAAATACAGTGCCTATGTTGTTCATGTTTTAAATGACTATTGTAGCTAAAAATGGATTTTTAATGGAATATTGTAGTAACTCCCAGAGATTCACTTCCAGCACCAGCCAGCATGTGCACTTTGGAACCCTGCTATGTGTACCCAATAAGTAGACACAACTACCTTGAACTGAGTACAGCAGGAATGAACAGTTTACTGTTGTTAAACATAGACTCATATATCCACAGAACCGCATTAACATAAATTAACATTGATAAATAGGTGCCATCTCTGACTAACTTGGGGCCTTGTATGGCAGGTCATTCTGTCACATATCTCCCCTTTAAAAATAAGACTGAACTGGGGCCAGACCCCAACCGAGTCTGCAACCAGTTCAGTCGGGGAGCACGGTTTGGGTCCCAGGCAAGGACAAGAGTCCCACTCGCCAGGGCAGGGAGACAGGGTCCATAATCTGTGGATAGCAGGCTTGCTTTCAGTCCTCTCCAGGGGCCCCAGTGATGGACCGTTTCGTCACACACTCCATCACAACTATCTTCATAGGCGTACAGAAGCCCTTTATAAGCAACCATCACTCCTGTGTTCCAATGGCACGTTGTGTTCGCTAATCCAAGTTTAAAAGGCTAATTGATCATTAGAGAACCACTTTTGCAATTATGTTACAGCTAGAATTTTTATTGTGTTCCATAAAAACTGCCAAGTGATCCAAAGAATCTACCAACAATGAGGAGTCTGCTACATAAGAGCACAAAGCATTATATTCAATGTAACGACTGAGATCAAAAGACGGTTTACAAAGAGAAGTTTTTCAAGGAAAGTACTGGAAAAGAATTTATGAATCATCAACCAGTAAGCCAATTATTGCAGTGGTATCCTAATTAGAATAATATCCTAATTATACTCTGACTGAAACCTCCTTATGAAAGGGACAGAGTAACTTTTATCTGATTTATGTGTAATTTTTTCTCAAATTGTGCAGGTTGTTCAAAGAACCATGTTCTCATTTAATCTGTAGTATCTTATCTTTTGTAGTATTTTTAAGACTAAAATGTGAAAAAAACAATGAATGTAATGTGCATTTGTATTAACATAATTCAAATTCATGATCTGAAGATATTGTTCTGGAATGTTCTACTGTAGTCTTGTGCTAAACAAAAGTGCCATTTATATGGCAGACTAAAAGGAGCGAGATCTATTCTTATGAAATAGCCATGGGTGAATTTTTCTAATAAAGGTCAACATGAAAATGTGACATAAAAACGATAGACTCTCCAGCTCATGAATGGTACTCATAGTTGACAGTTCTAGAAATATTCAAAATACAATTATCCTTTATTCGAAAAGCAAAAAGTAAGAACACATGCATACATCACTATGTTAAAGAGTGGAATTGACACATAAGTGACAGTTACTTATTGCTTTTAAAGGAAAGTTACTTGAAGATGAATTTCCCAATAAAATATTGTAATTTAGGACTTTCCACAGAACAGCGAAAAAGTGGAGCTTTCAAATTATACTACATTTCTCCCAAGTGTCCCTTGGGGGGCAAAAAATGTTAGAAAGAATCTGTATATGTAAGCGTGTGTTAGAGGGAGTGTGTGTTAGTATAGAGTTTGTTAATATATGAGTAAATATGTGTGTGTTTCCATGAGTGTGTATGTGTGTTAGCATTACAGTATTGTGTAAATTTGTGTATGTAAGTTACTGGGGGTGACAAGGGGTCAACGGGGCCACTTGGCTTTAACTGCCCCCCGCCCAGGACCAGAAGGTGCCAGCCCTCCCCTGTTTCTTAATGTGCTTCATTTTAGGCGCTGCACCAAATGTTTGTTAGCTACAAGTGTTCTATAGCCCTAAAATACACAATAATGTATATATATATATATAGCAGGAATGGATTAGTAAATTAAGCTGTGTAAATATAATACATTATTCGTCCTAATTTAGTATAAGAAATAAGTAGTTCACAAAGTTCCATTAAAGGTTCTGGTAAAGCACTGCTCTTTAGCATCTTAATATTTCTACAGTTGATTACATAAATGATTAATGATATGATATAAGGTTGTCTCTTTTTTGTAGAAAGAGGCCTTCTCTGTTTTTTAATTATGCCAATATCATTCCCTGAACATTTTGGTGAAGCAAATCAAGAAGTATTTTTCTTATAAAGTAGTAAATAGAAAATGTTCATGTTTTTGGTATTCTGTTTATGGATTAATAAGGCATTTAACTTCCCAGGTAGGACAGCCTAGAGCCCCTTTCTCCTTACAAGAGGCAGAAATGACAAAATGATTCTAACAATGCCCCTTCTAAAAAACATAACTTCTCAAATAGTAGGGATTTTAATTTTTTTTTAGAATCAGAATTAACATATCTGATGTGGAGGGCTCAAATATAGTGTAGGTCATGTGTAGATAATGAAAAAGTAAGCTACAGAGAACATGCCCCTGAGTATTTGCCCATTATCACTGAGCCCCATAGAATGAAGTTAAAAACTTGACGACTCAGGGTCTCAGATATGAATATCAAAAAAAAGATGTGCAAAAATGGTTTGGAAAATGTAATAAGACTTTTTTATAATAAAAAAAGAAATCCTGGCATTTATTGCAAACTACCCAAGTCTTTTAAGCCTCTTCAGTCACAAAATCTGTCTGCCTGACATTAAATATCCGTGTGCACCATTGTTCCATGTGTTTAACGCAGCCTTTGCAAATCCATTTTTTGTGACTGTTTTGGAGAACATCTCTATTAAATTTAAAGAAATTATGTTTCCATAACAGGTCATTAAACTGGCTTCTTTATTTATGAGGCATACTATTGTGCAAAGGTCCAAAAAATGTTTATTTGTAAATGGTTGTTACATTCAGGGTCCCCTGCTAGGTGGATGTGGGACCCTAGGCCCCAAAAGACATTTCTATATTGTGTCCATCAGCAAAAAATGTGAAAAACATCTGGTTAACATGGGCAAATGCTAAGCGACTGCCATGTTTTGCTGTATGGGAAAGACAGCCCTGATCAGTTCTGTTATTAAAATACTTTATATCCACACATTTCTTTGAACTCTGTCAAATATTGTTTTCTTGAGACATGAAATGTGGACTTCTAGATCCTCCATACAGAATAATGGCTACCGTATTTCATTCATAAGTTCTTTCAGATGTCTGATTTCACTTTGCTTTTACTCTGTAACTGTAAGACAAGCACGTCATCACATGAAAATGCAACACAGATTCCCTTCATTGACGAACAATGAGCTGGAAAAAGAACTACAACCTTTTTTACAAAGTTAGGGATACATTTGTTCACACGCTTGACTCCTGGCATTTTAAACGTTGCATTCCAGGGTGATGTAAGTGCCCAAAACAGCTGCTTTGTTACAGCAAAAAAAAATGACATAAAAAATCATGCAACCAGATAATGTATAGTTAGAGAGATAAATCTCGCTAATGTTCTAAATAATTTTGTTGCAAAATCGCCCACTATACATTATGTTGCCATACTTTAGCTGAATAGGGATATAGATAGTTCGCATTCCTCCCAATGTTTCTTCCAGCCAAAGTGGCATTGCTAGAGGCAGGTCTAGGGACCTCATTTTATCAACCCACCTCTTCCCAATGTGATTGGGGCTTTAATTCTAAATAATGAAAGTTGAGGTTGAATGAAAGGGGTTAGATGCACATTAAGGCTGGAGCCTCAAATACCTGAAAGAAGTGTGAGGCGTGAGTATGGATAAGGCCATTCTTTACATTCTCTGCAATCAGAAGGATCAGAGCTGCCACTTCTAGGTAACTAAGGTGTCCAGCAGGGTCACGTAACACATTACGTAACACATTACGTGACCACGCAGTAGAAGCTCAGCATTTTCTAACATGGCACGAGGGGGGGCTGTAAGAGCAGTGGAGAGTGTTCAGTGTTGTACATGTAGGCATATGTGTATAGTGTTAGAATGAGTGTTTGTGTAAGTGTGTAAGTGTATGGTAGAAACACAGGAACATAGAATTTGCATGCAGGTAAGAACCACTGACCCATCTAGGCTGCCCATTTTTCCAGATGTGAAGACTTAATAAGTTTTCTAGGATAGCATTATGCCTATCCCTTGCATGTTTAAATTCCTTTGTTAATTAAAAAAGGAGCTAGGCAAAGGTGGATCGAGGACATTTGTTATGCTTTTATCCTAGCTTTATTTTACATGCAAGGTTTTAACACAATACTTATTAAATAATATGTAATCATATGCATATATACAGAGAATTGAAGAAAACATATGTAAGAATTGTGTGTTCATAAATAAATCTATGCTACTCCTAATCCAGATTAAACACAGGGATAACATAGTCTAATGTAGAGTCTAGCTATTGATGTTTATGGTCTAGAAAGTATATGTAAACATCCTATACACTGAACCACACAGTAAAAGTTGTTTATTGATTTCACTGTAGCTTTATTTTTTTTAGTAGTTGTTGTCTAGAACCCAGGCTTGCTGTTTGGGGATTCGTCAGGGTGTTGAATCACAAATCATATATTTTCAACCACAACTGAAACAATTAACGTTTAGACAGGTCATTGAATTGAGCCCATTGTTCAAGACATACATTTTTTTCAGAGTGTTGGCTGGGTTGCCAAAATATTCATTGCATTTTGAAAGAAATCGGCATCTATAGAACACATTTTCTATTGTTTTCTCGATTAAATAATGAATGTGTTGATGAACAGAGTGGGATTTTTGTGGCAGTCTAAAGATTTTTTTCATGTTCTTATACTATGCTTTACATTGTTATGTCTATATCTTAAGGGTAAATTGTGACATAGGTTATATTTTATCATTGGGCAGAGAAGGGTACATGGCAGCCCTGGAGCTGCAGTATTTTACCAAGATAAGTTTATTTTTCTTCTTTGATAAAATAATTAATAACTAAAGTACTTACAAAGTACTGAATATGCATTCAGTGATGGTGGGGCACTAAACGGTTCCTTTACCTTCCAGTCAACTAGACAGCTCCTGGATTAAGCTGTAGAAAGATCATTTTTGTTTTTTTTATGAGAGTTGGAGGATATAAAAAATGGTTAAATATTAGGGTGCTCGCTCCTTGTCTCACTTCATAATAACAAAGTTTGCCTATAGTCTGTCTCTCAGCCTATGTATGCCCCATTCATATTAACATCTCTTGTATAGGTTAGATGGGAGACAAGTCGAGTTTAAATGATACCTGTATTGGCTAACTGAGTAAATATAGATTGCAAGCTTTCAAGACCGCTCCGGTCCCTTCATCAGGCATGTTATACAACAATGTGGAAAACCTATCTTTAAGCATCAGTCAAATAACATGGTTAAGGATGGGAAGCAGATAGCATCAAAAAGTCTAAGGCAAGGTTCTTTGATCAGTAAATAGTGTTAAGATGTGGATAGGAGTCATCAAATCGAGGTGTCAGCAGGTATTCACACTCTAGTGGGGTCAGGTTCTGTGCCTGTCTGGTTTGTTAATCCACAAAGTGATAATGGGAAATTTATATAGCTAGTGTTGACACTTTTCTAAAATATCCGTTAGACAATCCCAGGTTTATCCTATGTTTACGTTGTGACATTGTCACTAACAAATGAAACATACCTTGGAACATTCAGGCTCCAGCTACCCGGCACATTCCCTTTTTGGGAGGTGGGTGAGTGGGTCTACTAATGTCAGTGGATGTCTATTGACATCGGCTGATGATGTCAGTGGATAGTCCTCTGATGTCACATGCAGGGCTAGCCCCAAATGCTGAAAAATTGTGTGTTTCAACCAGGCCCGGAGATTCTCTGTGGTGACTAAACTCTGTTTCTGCAACACTGAGATTTTACAAAGCATGACCTAGAGAGGCAACACTTTACAAAAAATCTCCAGGGCAAACCTGGAGAGTTCCAGGTAATGTTGACCCAGGTTAAAATCTGATTGACTCTGCAGTATAGCACAATATTGAAAAAAGGCTAATTTGCATGTTTTTGCTTTCATCTGGATCTACAGATATAGGTACTTGGAAAGGTTGGACCTGAAGGACTCTAAGCTTTTTTTTTTCCAATTGGTATAACTATGGAAGTAATAAAGGAAACATGCTTTGGCACCGGAATTGTAATTATTGCATTAAAAAGAGTTTATTAAAAGTTCAACATTTCATCCATTCCTAGTGACATTTGATCTCTAAAGTTACACTCAATTGCTAAGTTAAACCTTAAAGCAATACAGGAAATGAGACCAAGAAAATGAGGGCATATCATGTTTTATTCTTAATTCTTCCTACGCATAAGCCCTTGGGTGGGAAAGTTGGTTGAAAAAATGTGAAGGTTCTCAGATACGTCATATCTAAGGAAAGGAGACTGAAAAATCAATCTCACTTTAAGATGCAGGCAAGCATATTATTTTTACAACAAAAAATCCACATTACAGTCTTAAACTGAACTGGGAATTGTTTTTGAGCTCTAAGTAGAGCCAGTCCTTTAAATTAAGGTTACCAGATGCAGTGTTGTATTTATCTTTGGCGCTGCCAATGCAGCCGCTTACTTACCATAGTCCTCAATGCTGAGTGCCGGATTATCTAGACTCTTCTGCATGCAGCAGCAGGCAGACGTAAGCTAATGTAAGTTAGTAAGTAAGAAGTAAGCTAAAAGTAGTGTTAATGGGCCGGCTGGGGAGACCAGTGATTTCCTCCTTAACTGGCCCATTGAGCAGTACCACAAAAGGGAGTCTGAGCTCCCAAAAGGGTAACTGGCTCCATGTTATGTGGCAGAGGGGTTGCCACCCTCTGGACTTGCCATCCAAGTTGGCCAGAATACACCACTGAAAAGATGGACCCTTTAACCCAGTATGCACTTATAAAATGCATTTTTAGTCCAGCAGTTATTTAGCATTTTTATTTTCCATCGGAGTCCCTAATTATAAGAGAATCCTGATGTCCGTACTATAAATTAATTGATATACACTCAAATGCCGTTTTAAATGTATAAAGTGTTTTTTACACTTCAAAAGTTTAATGTAGCAACAATCTGATTGAAGACAGAGTTAATATGATTATAGATGCGAAGCGGTTTATAATATATAAATTAAGTAAATTGGGGGTATTCCTTCTGCCTAATTTGCATTTTTTTTGTTCTAGATTATTGAAATGTACTGTTCTTCTTAACTCTAATTCATTGATGCCTAGGTTTTCTTCATGATGGCTGGTGGTTGTACATCTGTAACACAAGTGAAAATTTAAGGAGCTTGTATGGCCATTTAAGAAAAAAAATCTTGCTGTCATTAAAATGATGTTAAGAGTTACAGCGAGGAGACGGCTGACAAGAGGCAGGGTATGTAAAGCCAAGTAGCCTTCTCGATCCAACACACTAACTTATAGGACTAGCAACATGATAATTTTAAGAAACCATTCAGCTATCATATGCATTAAAGTGCACATAATGACTGGCGAGTTGTAACACTCATGTTTCTAATGCTGCACTTAGTTACAAAAGAGTTCAATTCAGTAGTGTTGGTGGGACAGCACCTTTACACAAAACAGTTTATGCAAAAACTATCCATTCGTCCTAATTTAATTTATGAGGCTAAGGGATTTTAAGTCTGACAAGATCACTAATGAATGAGTGCAACATGCATATATATTCTACAAAAGTCATAAACAACTTGCCTTAATGTTTACAGAATTAAGTGGAAACGTCTACAGTTTGACTAATATATGTCATTTTAAACATGGTAACATATAAAAGCCATACAAGGAGACAATTGTTAAGCAATGCTTCATTATGGAATGTATCCTGGATCTGTTTCAAAACGTAATAGATACTTGGCTACAGCTAAAAGGATAGAAAGAAATCACAGAAGCTTCACACACATATAGGAGAAGCGATTGATAGAATGTATATCTGAATTCGGATAGTTGATCGATAAAGTGTGTGGCATGTGGTGTGTATGGTTTTGCCAAGTTAAAGTACTGGATACATTGATGTGGGTTCCATGACATTCAACAATTGCCAAACCCAACTTTCCTTTTAAATTTGCTCCTCAAAATTATATCCAATAGAGAACTTGGGCATGTTCTACTGATGCTTCTGGTTGCTAAAGATTAGAAATAGATCTGAGAGCCACGTCTATTGTAATATATCAAATAAAAGTGGACTAGGGCCCTTAACATCTTCTGCTCTTTTTGTAAATTTATAACCTTATTGTACAACACTATGGAGTCGGTTGGTGCTATGTAAATATAATAAGAATTAATAAGAAAACATTTCCTTATTATCTTCTCTAAGAACACATTTCTGAGAAAGGATAATGAAACTAAAGGGACTAAGCAATGAATGCATATGAAACAATGAATACATACGAACGCACTTTGTAAGTATTTTTATATACATTTATTTAAGAAAAAATAAATAAAATGGGGTCTGAGGTTGACGCTTGAAGCAGCCAATCAGTGTCAGGAAAGCAATCCCATTGAAATCAATGGAAATACATGCCACACATGCTTATGGTGGGTCGGGGGTCTGATATTTTACACTGACACTTTTTCCACCTTGGAAGGATTCAGCAGATCCCACCACAACTCCATGCACATGCCCTTTTCCCCACCTCTTGGCTTGCAGGAGATGCATTCTGGCCAACATATCTCAAGCCATTTCCAGCACTAGCTTGCATGAGCGTTCCAGGGTGCTTCAAGCAGACAAAAGTGGTGGGAAGAATGTATACTAAAACACAAATGGAACCTCTTTTCGTGATGTTCCCAGTAGTTTCTCTGACTCACACAGTATGTGAGTAGAGTAAAATGTGTGCATGGGCTCCAGAGGATACAAGGGGCTGCTGCTTCTTTAGCCCTGTGGTAAAGACAGCCCTTATTGGAAAGCTGAGGATCTATAGAGTTATTATTCCAGACTTATCTAAAAGTAGACAGATGTAAAGTCTCAGCTCTAGCAAATGACGTGCTCAGACCCTGTGGTATGATGTCATGTTACAACATTTCCCAACCGTATCTGCATATGTCACATAATATGCGGGACCAGATCGCTGATACCTCACATATTGTGAGAGACCACAGGACATTCATTCTGCAGCCCACTTAGAAAGTATGGCTTGTTGCAGTGCACTTCTGGCACCTGCCTCATCCCACCTCGCAGGAGGGTATCAGAACTCTGTTGGGCTAAAAATGTTGTGAATATGAGTACAAAATATGAACATTTCTGCAAGACAAGGGGACTGTTTGCAGGACGCTGCTCTGATCTTGTGACAGTTCAGTCTAACTACACTGATCAGGCCATATAGTTTACCGCTGTTATTGTAGCTTGAATTATTAACAATATTGTATAAATGTATATTATATGTAATGTATATAAATCGAAAAAAATAATAATTATTATAATAATAATAATAATAATATATTAATCTGACAATAAATTCCAGGTAGTGAACCTAATGTCTCAAGCAATGATGTCATTCATGTCCTGTCACATCACTGCAAAACACTTCCTGATTACCATTGTTAAATCTAATTTCAACATGTGGCCCTGTAAGCAACACATGTTAAGCTACAGGCATGCATATGGTACACATGAACATGGCGGCTGCTGATTTAATTTAATTACTGGGGCAGTGATACCCATATGTCTGATGTGGCTTTAGTGAGACAATGTGTGTTACAATTAGGGACATCACTCATTTGCTTTAGATCAGCTACTTGGCAGGCAGCACAACTGGTTGCACTGCGCATGCCCACATTGAATCTTCTCGGGATCAATCCATGACAATATTATGTTAGCCTTCCAGAAAAGCCATCATGTGCCACCAATAAAAAATAAGCAGAACGCTATTTGGGGGATTCTTAGCAGAGGCTTAAAGGAGCAGCCATGTCCAAAAAAAAGGTTTTGACATAGAAACATAGTATTTAGTGGCAGATAAGAACCAATTGGCCCCTCTAGTCTATGTTTGCTGATGTAGAGACTCAGACCTTATATAGTCCTTGGTCTAGATTTAGGGTAGCTTTATGCATATCCCATACATGTTTAAATTCCCTCACTGCATTAGCCTCTACCACTTCTGATGGGAGGCTAATCCACTTATCTAGCACCCTCTCAGTAAAAAAAAAAATAAACCTCATTACATTACATCTTTTAACCCTTGTCTAACAAAACATAGTGTGTTGCTACTGGTTCAGCTGTGTGCAGCTTCTGTGCTCTCATTCCTGTAGAGCCCTGGAATAAAACACACTCTCCCACAGACTGCACGTGTGGGTAAATGCAGTAACTAGAACATGGATGTGGCTGCATGGGCTGCAACTTTTAAGTAGTTTGTTGCAATTTGCATACAGTTGTCATTGTTGTCATTGTAAAGGCAAGTGTGTGTTCCAGACAGTCCAATATCAATGGCATGACCTTGGCTACACAGGGTATACATCTGGGTTACATGATGTCACACTCACCACTATTTAGTTTATAACACTGACTGTAACCAGAGTTAACAAAGTAATAATTTAAAGTGCTTTAAGTAAATAGTGTCATGCTGTGGTACTGAAAGGGTGCACAAGGCATTATCACGTGACATTCTCCCCCCAAAAAGAACACAAATCTAGAGAACATTCTCAGGTATTAATGCAAATATGTGCGTTTGAGAGGCAGTGACATTATAACAGATTTATCATATACAAGTTATGTGTAAGACACATTTCAGGAGTATTATTTAAGATATCGCATTGGTGAAGATGTAGATCTAATGATCATTGAGACATGAGGTGTTAGATCTGGTAATGCCTGAGGAGTGATGCGTTGATGTCTATGAACTGAAGTTAGGATCTGTGCTCAGTATGTAGGGATAGATACTGATGTGAGTGTTGTGGTCAGAGTGCGATGTGATTCTTGGGTGATACGGTCGTTGAATGCCAATTGTCATGTCTACCAGTGGGCACTGACTGTGGCCATAGTAGCATATGGTCCTGGGAGGCACAATCAGCCCAAGAAGTGGCACTGGAGCCTATGGATTCTATGAATGAAGTCACACTCAGTGTAAGATCTGAGTGTTAAGGTTCTATGTAAGGTATATATAGTATGGTATCACAAGTGGTCCTCATGAAGGTCTATGTGTATGTCTAAGGTGGCTCTGGGTGGTCACTGTATGTATCAGACTAGAAGGGTCTTCACACTTACCGCGGATTGTGTGCTGCTGATGAGCCCCAGCAGGATGACAAGTGTGGCCACCAGTCTCCAGGTCATGGTCCAACGCCTGGCAGAAGCCCACAGTCACAAAGACACACTGGGGCACCTCACCGGGGGCAGCTTCCCTTCCTCCTCCTAATACTGTGCATGCAGGAGAGAGATGAAGCACCAGTACTCCAGACTTTCCTCTTGTCTAGTGGAGGCTCAACAAGAAATGCGCTTTGAAGAAAGGAGCTCACACCCCACCCACCGAGATCCCCCACCCTCCAGATAGGGACCATCAATGAGACTGCATCACCCACCATCCTGTTTGCAGCTGAAGTGCACACGGGCAGCAGCACCCATTCTCAGGTTGAAGACATTTACCGAGGAGTCGGGAAGTGCTGCAGTCCCACTCCCCCTATCTCCCGGCTGGGGCTTGGGCACGGCGATGAGCTCACTGGCGGAGCACTGACTCCCAACTCTGCTGGTAAGTGAGATGATCTGACTTCGGATTAACGGGAGACACTCAGCCATAAGTAAGATTGCCACAAAATGACTCGAAGTCAAGGGTTCTCTGGCACTTAATAATTGTCCCTTTCTCGATCAGCTCTCGCTGCTTCTCTCTGATGAGTCTCTTTACTTAAGGGGCTTGTGTTGGCCAAAGGGCTATGTGTGGATATGCATTGAAGAAGACACTATGTGTCAGCCTCAGGCTCGCTGATCAGCGATGTAGTAGTCCTTGTGTCTTCACTCACTTCTGAAGTCCCAGCAGCAATAAGCATGTATCCAAACCCAAGCAAATACAAGCACCGATTCCATGCAGAAAGGCTACATTGAACATGAGCTATGGAAACATTTGAACACTTTATATTAACTGTTTCATTTATAACAGAATCCCAGCTCTAGATAGAAATGACCATTGCCGATTTAGTTAATACTAATTTAATAATAATGCAGTCTGCTGTAAAGTTGATTTCTGTATGTTGCTGATCTCATGTAAGAATTTGTCCATATTAACCCTAAAACCTAACTTAAAAGTTAACAATGTCTAGTCTGTATAGTTGAGAAAGAAAGTGATGTATTCTTCATATGTATTCTACATTGTAAGGGATGTCACCCATAACCCCATGTTTTCCATTGTAGCCAATGTAGCCAGTGTGATATTAACTTTATAACGCTGGTCGTCTTCTTAACCCTTTAAACACTGAAGTGCCAGGTGTTTGTAATCTGAATAGTCAAAAGTAATATACAGTATAATCATTCCTTAAGTTTGTAGAATTGCTGATAACTTCTTGTTTTTCTAGATCGTTACTAGTGAGAAATCAAGTTTAAGATGGGGAAACTACAGCACAACCAGAGGCAGCCCATAAGGGAGAGAACACTGAACCATTCCATGTACAGGCAGCAGAACATTCCATGGTGAGTGGTGGGATGCTGAGGGAGGGACAGTCAGAAAGGGAAGGGGAAAGTTGCCCTTTCTGGTTGCACTGATTGGAAATGTACCATTTCTTGGTTTCTTTTTCTTCTTTTCTTTCAGCCACATTGCCAAAAAGCTTTGTAGAGTATAACATGTGATCTTGTACATTCAACCTATGTGCAAGGTGTTTTTGGAGAGTGTAGTGGAACTGACACCTGAAACAAATATATGCTAATAAAAGGAAATAAGAAAACCATTTTGAAATCATATTTTTCAACTTAACTTGGTTAGATAAACAGTATATGATCATTAATATAACCTCTCCAGAGAGTGTTCTGAAATGTATGCCATTTGCAAAATAGCTTAAACAGGTCATAATCCAGTTCTGTTTTAGTCGGATTTCAAGGGTTCCATAATGCTAACTGGACAGCAAAGTTCTAATCAGCAGCTAAGCTAATATATCACAATATGGCCCAGTGCCTATATTGTGCGCGCATGTACAGAAAACTCAGAGCTGCCAATGTACAGCTCTCAGCTGGCAATAAATGCAATAAGTTCTCCTCACTGACACCCTGCTCTTATTTGATGCAAAAGGTAATGCAAACTTGGCTTGCTTCCCTGCTCCCTGCAGACTGCAGAGCTATTACATCTTATAGATATTAAATGTTGCATTGATCTTATGTATTGTATATTTGAATATTAATATGGTTTTTTTTTTATCTGGAAGTTTTCAGATAATATTTGTCTAGAATTTGAGTAGAACTGATCAGGCCAACAAAATTGGGGTAACTAAAATAGAGCTACCTGTCAACTCGACCGCATTAAGTCACCTTGACTGCCAGCAAACAGCAAGATGTCATGAAAAGCAGACTTATCTGTTCTTTGACAGTCAACTTCAGACTAGTTGGAAGTGTACAAATGAGTTGAAAAAGTACTTCAGCTTGACAACATCAACTCTAACAGACACGATTAGCAGCTTGAACACTGGATATATAATTTTCTGGTCAGGTTGGCTTAGTGGAGTGCTTTTAAATCAAGTGAGTTAAGTTATCTCTGTAACTTGGTTGTTAGTGAACAGACCCTAGTTTGCAGTCTTGGCAACAATGAACCAGTACAGAAAAAAATAATATTAAAGGCTAGGTAGGTGCAGCATTGGTTGAAAGTGGGTGATGTTGTGTATGGGCAAAGTTATAGTACAGTCAAACCACTTGAGCTGGCATAGACTCAAACCAGGCTTGAGACCAACTCTCTTCTCAAGCTATCTTATCAGCAGGGGAAAAGTGAGTATAAGTAAGAGCAGAGCCAGCTAAAATTCCTTCAAAAAGGTGCTTGTGAGGAGCTTCCATATCCAGTGCGGTGAAGGCTTGCCAGTGACCCACCTCATCTATTGCCCAACAATATCTTCTCCCACATCTTGGGCAGATTAGATGGGCCCACATCCTCTATGTTTATATATTGGTAGAGCACGTTAATTAATGCTAATGTTAATGCAACTAGTATATAAGAGACAAAAATGAGTAACCATCATAGCATGTATTTTGTAATTGATTCCTTACTTTGATCCTCCTTTTCCTTGCCTGCATCCATTGACCTATAATAGCTTGGGAAGCATCTGGCATATATTACCATCTTTTAATATCACCTAACACACATTGGCGGAACTGCAATTTAAAAAGAAGTCAAATCCAGTCTTAAGGACACAAATGTAATTGTTTTACCATTGGTTAAATGTTCACATTGTTTTGTGCCAGAAATCAATATGATATATTAAAAAGTTGCATTACATAAATGTCCCCTAAACTAAAGCACTTATTGTATGGTAAGCAGATATACTGTATCTTATCAGTCATGCCATTTTATTATCTGAAGATTTTACAATGTTAAACCAACACAAGAGATTTTTCAGTGTCTGTCAAATGTTTCCTTGTGTGTCAGAAGACAATTGTGTGTTTCCAGCAAAACCCATGTGTACCATCTAGCTTGCCCATGTTCGTGATGTATAGACTTGGACCTTAATCAGTCCTTGGTCCTGTCTTGGACTCAGGATAGTTTTATGTCTATCCCATGTTCAAATTCCCCCACTGTATTAGCCTCTTCTGATGGGATGCTATTCCATTTATCTTCAATTTATTTTATCTTTACTTATAAAGTAAATAATTATTTCTTGTAAGGGTTCTAGCCAGTTCTAGGAATGTTGTTTCCAATTAGAATAAACTCATTTAAGCAGTGATTGCACTTAGAAACAGAGTTATAACGATGTAAGTTCAAAAAGGAGTGGTTGTATTAAGATAATATAATGTAAGCCAGACGATGCACTCATATAACTCCAGTTTAAAAAAGATGTAAATGTGAATTGTTTTAAGTCACACCAAATCTCTCTTCATATACAGGTGAAATGAAGGCAATTAGTGGAAACGGTAATATTTTGAAATGCCACCTAACTTTATTCATTTTTATTTTTGTTTAGGTTCCTGGTGGTTTTTGCATTGGTAGCACTGCTTGCTAATCTAGTCCATGCTGTAAGTATATATATTTATTTGTATTCGAGTCCTTTTACAACCCAGTTTAACAGCTATAGTCCAAAATATGCATCAATTAGTAGCGGATGTGACATTGGTGTTTGGCGGGACCTACAATCGTACAACCCTAGGTACTTGTTATTTTTTACTACATTATAGTTCCCATTACACTGGTGTTTCTTCAGATGTTGTAATTCCTAGAGCCGGTATCTCAAGCCACAGTTGAAAACCTATTTAGCATGCATGTGGAACCCTTGTTTAAGTGCTTTCATTAGCAAAACAGGTGACGCATTTTTATGTCACGACAAAACAGAGGTTAGTCATATCCTGCTAATCTACCATTACTATTTTGTAAGTAAATCTTTTTTTTTCTTTTGAAGTATGCTCCTTAATATTGGGTTTACTGTAATAAGGCACCTGTGGCCAGCCAGTAGACCCCTAGCTAGTCCTTTCACGCTCAGCCTAATACTGCAGCTAAACAAATGAGAAGTGGTATGAAACTATTGTCACCAGGCGCCATATTCAACTACACTTAAAATAATTAGCACTAGATCCAGACGGAGCGGCCCTGGTGGAGGGATATGCATGGCCTGAGGTAAGTTTTTATGGTCACGTGGCGCGTGGCCAGATATATCCAGCTCTTATTATTGAGTATGGAAATACATGACAGTAAGCAGCTCTTGGTCTCAGTGACTGACTGTGAATCGATCACTGATTTCAATGTTACAATGCTTTTTTACTTAACTTGGGTCAATAAGATGGGGCCCCTACAGCAAGTTGGCAAGTTTTATCTTTGGTCTTTTTCAGGCCCAGTGCGGCCACAAATTGTTTCCCAACTTTACAGTTTCACGAATACTGGATATGATGGCACTATATGAATAAATATTAACAATAATTATTCAATGCTCTTCTTATGGGTTATCTTGCCAAATTTAATTCTAATAATGACAGAGAAATGAATTGTATTGATTCTTGTATGTTGTCTAAAAAATTAGAAAAACAACCATCTTATGTTACCACACAACAATCCCAGGATCTTATTTTTTTTTGCATTCTTTCTCCAAGAAAGAAAACCAGATTTTCTGTGACTGGAGACTATTGGTGTTCAGGTTTCACCATGCAACGTGACTCATAGCAGACCAGAAATCCCTTAGGAAACCATTAATTCCCAAATGCAAAAAACTTAATTTGGAACTAATTTTGCATTCCGTTATTGGTTGTGTGCCAAAAAAAGATTTTCCTTTTTTTCAACAGAAATTCCATTAGAAGATTATTTTCCTGAAACGTCTTCTTAAACATCTCTGATGATTTTCATATAATTGTAATAATAAGGGTTATGTGGTCCAGTGCTCAAAGTGAGCGTTTAATTTGGTGAATATACAATCAAAATCCAATTGTTAAGCACCTACCATATGTCCTTTCATATAAAACAAAAATGAGATATTGGTTGCGTCCTTTTAGGTGTTACCAAAGATTAAAATGATCTAAAGGACAGATGAGTTACTTAGGTGTTAACATCAACATTTTCACATTAGTTGTGCCTGATGTTGTTTGTCCTCGAAAATATCAATATGTCACCCAGAGGCAAGAAAGTATAGAAACTGTTGAAATTTTGTCCAACCCCCACAGTGCCAATATCATTTGCTGTATGTCATCATTCCCTAGATATCTGACCTGATCCCAGAATAGCCATCCAATCAGTTTTACAATGATATCTGGGTATCTACCGCTTTAAAATGGATTCCATGTTTCTTTTTCATCTTTTTTTGTAAGCACTTGTCCCCTTGTACTTCATTCCCACTACAATGTATCAACATCTGCTTCCTACAGACTATCACCACAGTCCTTTCTCATTGAGTATTTTGCTCTGTTGATACAGCTGGCAAATCTTAATTTCCCATAAAACGCCACGTAGAGAAGAAACTGGTAGCCTATTGTCATCCATCTCCTTACCCTGCTGTTCATTGGAATGCATTTTAGCAAAATTAGAAGCATTACTATTATTTAAAACGTACTTATCAATGGGTGTTCGGTAAAGGTGCAGTGACGTCTAAGACAATGTATTTCATCAGGAACCAGCAAAGCCAACTGGACTGGCTGAACATTTATAGTTCACTTGTTTATTTTCCACTTGGGTTCTTTGTCCCACCAAGATTCACGCAAATGTCTACTGACTCAGACTTGTACACCCATTGAGAATGCAAGGTTGTGTGCTGCATTCTACAAATGACTGGGTTCAAAATGGACTAGAGAGGCTGAGTTGGCACGTCAGGGACAGTGACGGGACATGCCTAGGTGATGTGCTCTCCAGGGTAGCGGAAGGCTTAGAGATTTTTAATTACAAAATAAACTGTCATGTAAAAATAATGGTGGGGTGCTACACTCAAACTGACACCTAGGATAGTTTGCCAATGCCAACATGGATGAAGGAGCTCTGTGTGAGCAGTTACGTAGCCATTTTCTGGGACAGAATGATCTCTTTGAGAATAACTGGTGTCTACCTTGTAATACTTAAAAAAAGGGCTGAGGGGGTTAACCCTGATTCTGAACACCTCAGTCATGCCCAACCTGGGGAAACCGTTGTGAGACACTGGTTAAATATATGGCACTTATAATTATATTTTATTTATAGTGCCAACAATTTACTCAGCACATCTGACAATAAATATATGAATATGACAAAACTAGAACCGATAGACTAAGACAAACCGATGCATAAAATAAACAGGGCCCTACTTGCAATATATCTAGAGGATAGGTATTTGCTTCTTGTTAAAACACGGCATTGTATCAAAAGACATGGTTGCCTAGCTTGTTTTATTATTCCTTAAAATTCCACCCTTCAGAGCAATGGTCTGTTGCGGGGGAACTATTTCCTTGTAAATGATGAACTACACAGATTTGTTTTAAGGCTATCCCTGGTTTGTTTCATATACTTCAACAGAACCGGTCTAATAAAAGCCTACTTTGGAAGCTTGGATTAATGTATTGTAAATGATTAACGCGCACACATACATTGTAACATGAACCTGTAGGAAATGCACAAATAAGGCAATATATGACATGGGCACCTTTGCAAATAATGTAGTTAAAACAAAATACCAGTACTGCGTGAAGGATTCCTCCCCAAATATAGTGATCAGATTTGTAGAATTCCTACAAATAAACATCAAATTCAATGCATTTCCATTCTAAACTCTAAAGGGTGCTGTGGTGGGGGGTTGTGGGGTCAGTGAGGTCTTTTTAATGTCTAACTCTATTAGCCCTTCTGCTGGGAAAGGTTTTATGGTGAACTTAGTTAAATAGTTATGGGCTGTCAGCCAAGCTGCTCTGGCACAGTTTGCTACCCCATCCTGAGCCAGTGATTATTTTTTAGAATGTTATCATTTTCTAACATATTATATTAGGTTATAATGAAACCTTGGAATTAATAAAACTAGGGCTGACCTGCTCCAAATGTTTAGGCTGCTGATGCAGCCAGGAGGCCGGTCCAGATTATTTCTGTACCATCATTACCAGTAAGCCCCTTGTAAGTTGTTTTCCTAGGCAGCATCTGCAGTCATGTTAAGTCATGTTGGGATGGTGCCCAGTGTGCCCACCAAGTCTTGTTGACATACACTGTTTTGTTATGGTTCCCTTCTGTCCAGTGCACTGCCATTCACACAGTGTACTGTTCTTCGATGCGTTTCATGTAGATTTTATGAGGATCGGCAAGAAGGATTCCACATAAGTCATCTACCCTCTACTTACTTTCTTTTTACACATAGAGAACAATAGTCTAAATATCAAGACTAAAATATTTCTATTTTGCTGGTACTGCTGATGATGATTTTGACCTTGAGTGTAGCTCAGCAGTCCCAGTAACACTGACTAAAAGAACTGCAACATTTATTAATGACATAGAAAAAGCAGACTTGCTGAGTGGTGGTAGCCCAGGGTGATAGGCTGATAGCTGTTTGAAAATGGCTTGAAAGTACTAAATGATAAAGCTAAGATACTGTATGCTGTATATATTTTTGTAAAAGTGTTTTTACAGCAAATCTTTATGTGTAATATATGCATGCACAAACTCAAAATAGTATTTTTTAAATGTGAACTGATGGAACCTATGGAACCTACAACAATGCATGGAATGGTTACATGATGCTTAATGTGTTGTTATATTGTTGTTATATTGCCCATATTGTGTGCATTTTGATGGTTTTATTTAAATTGTAACACTATGTTCCAGAGAACAGACATAAATCAGAAAGCATGCTATTATTCCACATACAGCAAAGAACTTGCTTTAAGGAAACAAAAAAATGTTAAAAAAGCACCAGCCAGAATAGACAATGATAGGCAGCCAGCCCAGGATACAGAGCAGGTCAGCCAGAGGGGAAGAAAAATCGAGAACTACATGGAGTAGGACTGGGAGACTCTTCTTGTTGTGACGTGAGTGAGACAGTACTAGCGGCGGCTTGTTGTGGTTTGGTGCTCACAGGCACTATCGGTGATGAGACTTGGATATTGGTGATAATGTAATATCCTAACTTAAGATCTCTATCCATTAGTCCTGCTGTTCTCTGGCTATAGTTCATCTTACCATGCTGCGTGTCAGGAAAGAATGGAGGAGCTATGTGTGCATCTCAATTTTATTAATTTTTTTGTAATTTTATCAATTTCCATGCTTCAAAATCAAAGTACATCGAAACACAGGCCCAACAAAGTATCAAAGCATGTGGCATTTGAGAAAATAAGTCATATATAGCTATATATATATATATATATATATGTATATATATATATGTATATATATATATATATATGTATATATATATATATATATATATGCAGGATCCAATGCAGGATCCATTCCTCGCTGATTGTTTTGCCCAGCTCGGGTTACTTTAGCATATTCCACATGTTTATTGTTGTCCCTTTTTATGAACAAAATGTCAAGTAATGTTCACATACTTTCAGGAGCAGGAACCCCTGGCAATGGCGTTCATTTGTGTTTTACTTTCAACCTGTTGAGTTAAAGTAGGTCACATACCAGTGAGTTTGGAAATGAGGAAGGTCACACAAGGTAATCTACTTTCTTTAGGAATGATAATTTAAGTGGAAGGAGGTTTCAGCAAATCCAAATAAAACATTACTGTGACCATTTTTCCTATTCACTCCATAAATAAGATGAAAAGACAAACGGAACACTGCTGTGGTAGATCAGAATATGTAATTTCACATCCAATATGTTTGGTCATTGTGCAGAACTATTCACAGATATGTCATATGATGGTGTTTTCTAAGAGGATGTTGTCCATAGCAACTTTGGACTAACTATCCTCTATAGTTATAACAATTGTCCCCTTGTGGCTTATATCTATACAAGTGCTCCTTCTCAGTTGCTGTCTCTGGCAAAGCATCTGCACCCTTTCCATATTCTGTTGGATTCTGCCAGTTACTGTCCCTCCGTTGCTGTCTTTTTACATCTCATATGAACCTCCTGTCCTGCCCTGATCTCTCCCCATCTTTCATGTACTTACTGGTTACAACTTCCTTGCAATGCCACAATTCTGCTTTAAACTCAGTCACTTCAAAACAAACTATTGATCATCTATCCATTTTGTCACCACTGCCTCAGTTCTTCATAAAAACCTTAAGGGATCTCCTTATGTATAGCTGGGAGGAAATAAAAGAGACGGGACATGTGATAAAAACATTTAAATGCTTAACAAAGGGATTTAACAATGAACAAGATGTCACTCTCCATCTAAAACTGGAGAGGTCCAGAGCTTCAGATGTATGTAAGGATTTTTTTGTTTACCAACAAGCATGACCAACGATTGATTAAGGTATAAAATGTTTACATAAGGAAAATGGGTCAAATGATCTGGCATCAAATTTTGTTTCTACACTTCTATAATCTCACCACATGCCCTTACATGATGTTCCTCATTCAGATGTCCCAAGGTCACTTTTTTACCAACTTATTGTTTGTCTTCTTAGCTACTGTAACACGGGTTTGTCTGGAACTCAACTCTCTCCTTCACTTCTTATCTGCTGTTCCACATTATGAAGCCCTCTCTGAACTTCTCATTGCCTCAAGAGTGAAATTTGAAATCTTGGTCCTCACATATAAAGCGCATCATGATTCTGCCTCTTGCAGCCTGATGTTCTTCTCCTCCCTTATAGCAGTCTTCCTTTTCACACTTATGTCTGATGCACAAATGGAACGTTGAATGAAACCAGGGTAAAAATAAACCACAAATCATGGCCTTCTGTAGAAGGAATGGAACATATTGGCCTTCTGTAGAAGGAATGGAACATATTGATGCTTGCTATGGTTGATGAGTAATTTTAGATTTTGCGTATGATGCAGACAGTTGTCCTAGAATTAGTTATTTTCCAGAAGGATATGATCTAATAGGAAATGTTGTAACTCAGGGCCACACCAAGGCAGGTGCACGGGATGCACCTCAGCCAGGCGGCTGGGAGAGGAGGAGAGGGGCGCTTAGCAGTCACTCAGGAAAAAGTTTTCAGCTACTTCTTGGCGCCCCTCTGCCTCCTCTGCTCCCTGCCACCACACGCAAAGGCACTGCCCTGATTGCGGTGGCCGGCCCTTCATGCTGAGCGCCAGAATATGACATCATATCCCAATGTTCAGAAGTGATGCAGCGCGCACTGTGGCAGAGCAGCCTCATGCTCCCACCCCAGGATTTCAGCAGGGTAAGTGCAAAGTAACTACAAAGAGGGAGAGGGTAGAGATAGTGAAAAGGAGGGAGAGGGGGTAGATAGTAAGAAGGGGGTAGATAGTGAAAAAGAGGGAGAGGTAGATAGTGAGAAAGGGGGTAATAAAAATATTGAAATACATAAAGAGAAACAAATAGGGGAGAGATAATGAGGAGGAAGAAACGTGGCAGTTCCCATGTGTGCAATCTGGGTGCTGAGCAAGTCCTTCGAGTGCAACCTGGGTGCAGGGGCAAGTCCTTTGAGTGCAATGTTGGTGCTGGGGCTGTCTTTTTTTATTCTAACTTTGTTAGCGTAAGTGGAAAAGGGAACATTGTGTAGCATTACTTTTAGTAGTCAAGAACATAATAATTAGAAGACAATGCTACCCAGAGCCTACCCTTGTGGGAATGCAAGTCAGGTTGCATTCCTGTGGAAAATACTCTAATTTAAAGGGGAAATGGGTGGGAAGTGGGGGGACCCCACTCCCGTGACCTGAACAATTCGGGTGTCAACATGCTTCTCCTGGAGTTCTCTGCGTAATACCCAGAGAGGTATGAAAATGTATCAAGCCTGATGTTCATTATTTTTGCAGTGTAATCTTTGTGCTTTAATTCACTTCTAATTAGTTTTTATATGCAGGATTTTTGCTTTTAAATAATTTTTAAACATTTTAAAACATTTTAGGGAATTATTTTTCAGTTTTGTATGTGATAGTTCTACATTTCTTTAAAACTTCATTTCCAGATGCAGTTCCTCTAGAGGTTAGTTTTAGGTCATTTTGTTTTGTTCTGCTTGCTCTTGAATGAATTCCTTTATTTTTATTAAATACAATTAGCACAGTTTATTTGTACAGGCTTCAATTCAACCTTAGCAACTGGCTAGTCCTCAGCCTCCATCTGTAACCGACTTTTTTACATTATACTATCTGTTTAGTATTATAACAATTACATTACATTTATTTTTATAGCACCAGCAGGTTCCGTAGCGCTGTTACAGCAAAGTCAGTTAAAATAAATCA
Source organism: Spea multiplicata (assembly GCA_009364415.1). NCBI lineage: Eukaryota > Metazoa > Chordata > Amphibia > Anura > Pelobatidae > Spea > Spea multiplicata. The sequence goes on from VKOC01016174.1 coordinate 142,631, forward strand.
CACACAACACCAAACTAGTACAGATGGAGGAGATTGGCCTGCTCTTGAGAGCTTACAATCTAGTTGGTGTTTGAGGGTGGGAAGTAAAACAGTAGGAAAGGATTGATTGATAGGGATGGGTTGGTTGAGTCAGGATGATCTGTAGAGATAGCTGGTCATTCAGATGGCTTGATTAGGATGCTGGCCGAGAGTGTTAGGATGGAGGGTTGTACACTTCTTGAGAATGGTGGGCTTCAACCGAGGTAGGAAAGTCCAGTGAAGGGGAAATGGTGATGATGGTAGAAGAGAGACGCAAGTCATGAGAGAAATTAAGGAATGAAGAGGGCGGTTAGGGGTGTATTTACATAGGAAGGTAGAAATAGGGCGTGTAGAGTTGTTAAGGGCTCTGTAGGTCAGGGTCAGAAGTTTAAATTTGGTTCTGAAGGGTATGGGAAGCCAGTGGAGCAATTGGGATAGTGGAGCAGCAGATGACGAACGGTGACAGAGAAAGATTAATAGCTGCGGTGTTGACGACGGATTGGACCGGTGAAAGGCAGGAGAGGGGGAGACCAGTTGGTGGATATCACCAGGGAACAGATTAGTATTTCGGTTGTTTCTTTTGTGAGGAATGGGCAAATTCAGGATAATGTTTTTCAGGTGAAGACAGCAGGATTTGGTGAGGGACTGGATGTGAGGGATGAATTTCAGGTTCACATAATTTTACATAACAATTATATTTAATTTATGAAATCAAGGTTGGTTTCTTTTAGACTAAATAGATACAAATGCTAAATTATCTCCATATACTAAACTGTAGAACAATCTGATACTATTTAGGTGAAAGTGGTTTTAAAACATCAGGAGTTCTTTCTAGCGGCGGGCTTATTCTACTTTTGTAGATAAAAGGGAACTCTTTCATGGGAAAACTATGGAAATGTTTGTAGTATGAGAATGATGAGATTCTGAAAAGAATAATAACATATACAGTATAAAGATAAGACACAGAATGCCTAACCTAACCTGATATAAAGTATTGAAAAGCGCTGCGTTAATTGTTGGCGCAATATAATTAAAGGATAATAATAATATTGATATTGGGACATTCTGTTCATAAACTTCGCCTAGATCATTGTTTACACCCAAATTGTGTAAATTCCTTTAAGGCAAAGACATTTTACTCTCCTTACAGTTTTTAGGGGTCTAAATAACCAAAATGTATGTATTTCAAGTGTGTTCACTAACTGCAATAACCTGGCTAGCGTTGAGATACAAAGTATTGTAACTTGTCCAGTTCACCATTCATAGATTGTTATTTTACTGTTGCGGGTTCATATTGTTACCTAAAACGTTTCTTATGGTTCACAGATTCCCTTAAAAAAAACAAAAAGGATTGATATCGAGAGACGCCTTTCCTTCCCTTCGAAAATAGTATCACTTATATTGCTGGCAGTCAAGAAGACATTGCTAGTTATTTATACCTCTGAGACTCCAGATAACAGATAAAGGTTTCAGCTTCAACTAGATACATCATATTATCAAACAAGTCTGTCTGAACTATGCTTTTATAATGGAAATCTATATGTTGCGACAAAGGTTTTCCTTATGTTAGTGACCTGCTTCCTTGTGGCCCCATAGCAAGAAGTCTGGGTCATATTTCTAAGGCTTTCTGTTGCCACCCAAATAAAGCAAAGGAATAAACTCTGGGGCTCTGTTAGGTAATCAACCTCAAAGGCCCCTGTTCGTCTGCTTATTTTAATAACTGAGACTTAATTTGAGACTACCCCTTTTAATGTTTATATGTTTACTGTGTGTTTCCAGGGGCCATTAAGTTATAATGTGCAGTGAAACAATCTGCTGCTTGCAAAGGTTTCACTTCTAGCACAAGCAAGGCAAAGAGAACAGTTATATTTTTTCCAATCCGTGTCTGTTAAATTTTAATAAGTCATCAAAAATAGGTTAAAAAATATGTTCTTTATCAGGCTTACAATAAACTACATTACAATGGAAGATAAAACCATCCAAAAAACAAAACACACACAAAAACAGAAATAAAACCTTGTAACACTAATTCAGCAATAGCGCTTAAGGAAATTTAAATTGGTGAGCAATAACCAGGTGTAATTAGAACAAGAATAAAATGTCATTAAAGATAATATTCAGATTTATTTGCCAACTTTATATTTTACAACTAACAAACATCATTGTTAATACAGTTGCCTTGGATTTTTATTTTTTTGGGTGATTTAACACTCAGTGGAAAGAAAAAAATGATGTCTCTGCTATGGTGGAACAGCACCTTTAACTTGTATACAGCAATAAATGTATACCCCATATAAAGCTCAACATGAAACAGTTAAAGGGCAAAGAAAATAAGACACTTTGTTTTACAATGTTGCTATGAACTGGAGCATGGTGTTCTACAAGAATAGTCTTATTTTGCCACCATTATTTGCCATAGTGAAATAAAAACATGATCTCCCCAGCCAACCCATTGAGAGTGTAGGCACAGTAGGTAGGTCAGAGACCTCTGGGATACACATAAGGCTACCCTAAAAAAAATAAGACAAGGCCAGGGATTGAATGAAGTTTGATGTTTTTTACACCAGTATCTTAGGCCAATTGACTAGATGGGCCAAATGATTCTTATCCGCCATCATATTCTTCATTTCTTTCGTTAAAATCTTTGGCCCTGAAAATTGCATTATAAAGTTTGTGAATTGAAATGTTGCTTTCGTCTTGATGTCATAGTTTAGTGAATATCCTACCTCCACCTCCCCTGGTAAACCTGCCATTGATATGAAATGTATTGCCCAGGTTGTACACAGCTATGTAAAAAGCCATACCATGCCAAAGTAGAGATAGACTGCTAGAATTGCTTAATTCAGTGATGCGTATTTAAGTACTGAAAAAAATCCTCTCACGTGACAATTACACTTCAGAAACCTGCCTATGGTTTTAGGGACACTTCCTTTTTAAATTGGCAGGACAAATCAAATGAATCAAAGTCCTACCTGTTCTTGTAGTTAATATTATGCAGTTTCAGGAGCCAATTTAACGTGATATATGATGTATATATCATATACAAAAAGTATAACTAATAATCTTTCACCAAATAAATTGCATTTTTATCAGCGTACAGAAATAAAGATCAGATCATCTGTTCTGTCTTGCCATTAATGATCCCTTGTTCCATGGCTGAAGAATCCTATTTCACCAGACAGTTAATTTTAGCTTCAGACAAAGATTGGGCTGAAATCACTTCATAAGGCATAACATCATTGCTTGTTTCAAAATACGCTTTGAGATAGCTCTCTTGTGTTCTGAAAAATAAACCCTATTGATACAGATGACAACCAATATTAACTTAGAACACGGACTCCAGATCTGCTACAGATTAGGAGGACAATTCCCATTCAGAAGTACCACCACCATAAAGTGGTGAACCTAATATCTCCTCTGGTTTTTAACCTAATCTCTCTTCTGGTCCTTCTAGGGCTTCTGTTGCCTACATTACATACATGTATTATATTATTGACATTTGCCTTTCCCAAACTTTTTTTGGCCATGTCCCTGTGTACACTATTTTCAGTAGTAAAATGTAATCTCTAAACCATGGTGTTTTTACATGGTTCAACTTACTCATATTACTTTTCTTTGGATGTTCCTAACCATTTCTCAGGTTGGAAATATCAGAATATGGTAATCTAGGCAGATGGGGCTATTTATTATTAGCATAGATTAGTGTAATTCCGCAGAGGAAGATTTACACAGAATGGAAAAGTGGATGTTTATTTAGCCCGAGGTTCTATTTCCTTAGTGAGATCGGTTTTAATTATACAAGATACTCTTGCATTGTGGTTGGATTTTACTTCCCGAAGAAGTTTGAAGGGGAATTCCTGTCGTTTAGATGATAATTGTGGAAAAGGCCCCCATGTATACTACAGGATGATGTATGGGTCACATTCTTGTAGATCTTGGTTGGGAAGATTGCAGTATGAGGCTCATTCACTGTAGAAGACTACCAAGGGACATACTGTATGTGTTTAAATGGATAGCATTACGTACATGCAAGGCTTTCCTAAGCGAACATTTTCAAACACTCTCAAATGAATAAGAACCATATTCCCTAGCTATAGCTTAGCAGATAAAAATATTTTAAAGTGGGTTATAAGGAATTTATATGGAAATCCGTCTTAAAAACATCATCGCTATTTTCCTCTCTTTGTTGTTTATGCTTGTTTCTTTTTTTCTTTTTTCATGTTGTTACTGATGGACGCTTCCTATCTACTCTAAACTATTTTTAATTCTCTTTACGAAGCAAAAATGATATAAAATATAACTGTATAGTGGGTACATTGGCCAAAACAAGTAGTGCATCACTGTAACCAAAACTGAGGAGTGCCCTGTTGAAATGCGTTTACAATCTAGAAATACAGATTATATTGGATCGAAAGAAAGTTAAGCTTATATCACAGACATGTTGACAGCATGCAGCTTGCTTTCTCCTCTAGCATTGTGCAGCATGCAGGTGGAACTGTACCCCATGCAAAAATAGGGAGAGCTGTCTTTTTATTTAAGGGACACGATCTATGGTAACCCACGCTGTGTCCATACCAAATTATAATTGATACAATGATTTTCTGTTTACATTTTTTGTTTTTAGTTTTCAAAAAACTTCATGAGCAACTGCAATTAGTTTTCTCTGTGTTTTACTTTATTTGTATTATATTGGTGATAAAAGGGATCATAAACATTTTTTGTTTGGACATTTGTTTATGGGGATCGGTTGCTATTTTTCTTTCTAAAGGAAAATATTGCTCCCAAACGGATGAATTTATTTGCAGTACACTTTTTTCACTGTGCAGGTGTTTGGTGAAATTGTTTATAACAAGCTGCTTACCAGGGAACCTTCTCATAATAAACAAAACATGATAGCTTAATGAAATGGATGTGAAAGATGTGTCAGGAGACATGGTTTGGATTAAATGAAGGGAAGTTAAATATTTATATGTTTATGTTTCTGCCAGTAGTTGTTTGTGTAATGATAACGTCTTGGTTGATTGTTGAACCATACTCAAGTATCATCCTCCAGATTTTTCTCCAACCAAAACCAACTCTGCAAAAGGAGTATCCAAAAGGTTCTTTTCCAAGTTATATATACGTTTTCCAAGTAATAAGGGTAGGGTTATTTTGTTTGCATTGTTTAAAAAACTTAAGCGCCATCTTGGACTACTCATTTATTAATCATTAAAAGAATTGGAATTATTAATTGGTAGAGCTTTTTGGAGATCTGGGTCTTCCCTATCACATCCATGTACTGTGCTTCATCAAGATTAACAAGGATTGCCAAAGATTATGATCCCATTCATATAATCAATTCTCACAAATGTGGAAGTTATCGTTTTAGTAATCCCACCTATCTCGCAGGAAGAACAGGTTTGTTTTAAGGGGATGTAGTTAGAGGCATGGCTCTGTGTGTTGAGGCTTTACCAAGACCTTTTTATATGGCTTGTTGTACACCTTAATTTATGTAACTAAGTAAGGCATTTAGAAGAGTAATAGTGTACTTTCCTTATGCAATGTATTTATAAGCATATTGCTTGCCGTTCCTATACAAGGTATTGTAACTTTTAGGGCTGTATAACACTTATACCCATTAAACATTCTGAGCTCCTGAGCTCTTTTTCCAGTTCCACTCTCCACAGTTTCATGCCAATTTTCATTCATTTTGCATGGCCCACACGGAGAAGATTGCATCGGAATTCTACAGCACCTTTCCTAAGACTTATGTGCTAAGACCAAAGCCTTTAGCTCTAGAGATTGTTTGCGGTGTGTAGGTTTTCTATAAAGCTATTAACACAAATATGTGGAGGTGGGCATCAGCAATTTGAGATATGTGAGTCAACTGCAGCTCCTTAACACAGCATAACCATACCTGAAACATTCCAGGTTTCACTTGGAGTCTGCAGTTGATATGCTCCTTCACTGGATCTTTGGGTTACCCTGCGTTTTCCCCTGGTGATGGGAGTGGTGTTAAGTCATGACCATCCCCATCATATTCCATACCCCCTCTCATGGATTTCTAATCTTTTTGGGTTTAGCCCCGTACTTTAGGCAACTAACCCTGCCCCTCATGCGGCTAACCCTGCCCATTTGCATGACTGACCCCCAACACCTCAATAGAGGCCCTAAGAGAAAAAGCTGATTAACAGACCTCCAGGGCAATGTTCCATCTCCAGGTGGGGTGGGTGGTGTCTGCACCCACATGAGTAGTCATGTCTCCCCAACTCAGCCCTGGCCTTCCCTCCTCCCAGTGGTGGAAATGTCCCAGGTGTCATCTTTTGATCTAAGGATACATTTTTCTTTTTTTTAAATAAGTAAAAGGTTACAAAAGAATGCAATTAAAGATTATTTTTTTTAAACATAGATTCAATTCATAGTGTTCCAAGTAGAAAAACAATAGGCTCTTTTTTTTAAGCACTGGATATTATACTTTCAGGCTATGTATTTTTTCTTTCTTCCATTCAATTAAAATCTATGGTATTTACAGACTTGGCCAGATGTGCTGCAGGAAATATATGTGGGCGAAAATTCCTGACTTAAATATCATTTGTTGTCGTACATTTTATTATATTATCGTGAGTCAGAGGTCGTTTTTACAATGTAGGATTTTTTGGAGGGTAATTCGATTTTAGCAATTGCTACTTGAGGTGGTCACAATGCAAGCACCGACTATTAATTATTATTATTATTATTATTATTATTATTAACTTTTATTTATATAGCAACACACAGCTTCTTGTAGTACATTTAAATGATCTGACATAAACAGACTAAGACAAATACATTAGGTAAAGACAAATTCTACATTTGTCAGACTTCTGCTTAAAGCCAAGCTTACTGATACTTATAGAACATTTAGTAACTTTAAAATGTAAAGAGCTTTCACATATATATATATATATATATATATACAATATATATATATATACAATTATTTACATTTTACGAGTGGCATGGCTATATATATATATATACAATATATATATATATACAATTATTTACATTTTACGAGTGGCATGGCTAGAGATTACCATCTGATTCTTACAGGGGGAAAAATGGGTAAACTAGGTGGGCCAAATGGTTCTCATATGCAGTGGTATTCTATGTTTCTATGTTTTTGGTGGTCTCTCTAGTAACATTACATTGACAGAAAAATGAAAGCTAAAGAGCCATATAATATTACAAATTATCTGACCTACCCCTGCATATATAATCCAGCTGTAAAGTATGTCCAACAATTTTCAGCAGTAAAACAACTTTGTAAGCTAAACCTTTCCATCAATGTGTATTCATGTGTACATCTTTAATTCTAGGGTGGCAAGTCATACACCGGTCCCTGCGGAGGAAGAGACTGTAGTCAAGGATGTCAGTGCTTCCCTGAGAAAGGAAGTCGGGTAAGTAAAGTATCAGCATCTGGATTTTTAGGTTTTAGACTAATTTTAGTATTTTTTATTGTTATTTTACGAACCAAAATTCTTTAAAGATGAACAGATTCTGTAGAAATGTTATGGCAATTATCACCAAACAAATTTGATATGGCCAATCAAAAAAGCATCTTTATAGTCCTTAAAGACTGCAAGATGGGCAATTTTGTAGCTTGTATGACAGAAGCAATGTTAAAGTGTGCACTGTTTTAATATTATTCACTAATTTATTTCCCTGATGGTGTAGAGTCTAATAACTATACTGGTATCTAGTGGAATAGTAGAAAGGTACACCCCAGCCTTCATATGCATATGGCCTTGCGATTTTATTCATCCTAATACATAGAGGAATTCATCCTTTGTGAGTCCTTTGTGTAAATTTTGGATGATTTCCGCCACCCCCCAGGTTTTTTTTTTTGCTTTGCAGGTTATGAAATAGTCCAAATGCATCTTCTGCTCGGCACCACTCATGTGCAAGGTACTCACCTTCAGCCAAGCCCAGAGCCAGGTTGTGCATAGAAACGGACTGGCCATGGCCAAGTGGCCCTGGCACTTCAAGGCTAGCAGCTGATCGTTGGCATCAGTGCAGACGACAGCTGGATATGTGCCAAGGACGTAAGGGCTTGGTGGCTAGTAGTGCATTACCCTGGGTCAGTTTGCACTACAACATCCATAAAATGCAGACAATATGCTACTTTCTTTCAACTGGTATTGGTTTCGAACCCATGCCTAAAACCCTCTAAACTGAAAGGTGGCATATCATTTGTCTTAATACAGAAATCATAATGGTATTAAAATACTGGCAACCAATGGTTTCAAATTAAAAGTTCACAACTACTATTGCGTTTGTATGTGTTAATGTACATTTATCCATGTATCTGTGCGTTAACCACCTCATTGAAATGCTGCTTGATAAATAAAAGGTAGTAATAATAATAAGGAACCTCATGTACTCCCAATAAGAAATAACATACAGAGAAACTTCAAAGTAAATAGATGTTCTTGTGCAGCCTCCTCTTAGTAGGTGGTGACATCCTGCAGAAAGGAGAAGCCAACATCTGGACAGCATCTACCACCAACTGAAGAGTTGTGCAATATACAAGCCTGTATTCTGTCAGCGACTTACAAAAAATCAAACTCACTTTTCTGAAGTCATTTTATAGGAGTTACAGTATCCAAGCCAAGAAATGCCCCTCCCGAGTAGCTGTAAGACTGTTTGGACATATACTTGTGACTCTAGCATATTAGGAAGTTCCTGAAATTGGACTGTAAGTTTTTGGCAGGAAAATGGTTTGCCTTATCGAGATAACAAAATTTCAAAGAATGTAGAAGCAGTTTTGTGACATATGAAAGCTTTAAACAAACATCACGTGTAAAACTTTGATGTCAAATGATGTCCCACTTAGTTAGCTAAGAGCAAGCTGACGAGCACAGAGGACATGGAAATCTCTGAGCAACAATTAATTTCAAAACAGTTTGAAGTGTTTATTTTCAGTTCAAACGTCTTCTCCAAAAAAGGTTACTTAAGGCAAACGCTTACATTTAACATTTACTGGACTGTTAAATGGATTGATACCCCTTTATCCTATAGCCAGGGATGTTGATTTCTAAATATAGTAAGTACCATAATGGCTATAAAATAACTTAATATTGTAAGTGAAGTAATAAACAAAAGCCAAGTGAACTTAGACTACTACCTAGAGAACCTGAAAGTTGGGGCCCTGCTGGGAGACAGCAAGCTCAAAGCTATGCCCAATCACTACAGACCCACAATTGTGGCCCTAACTTGGAATACTGCACAGGGGCCAGTGGAATCACAGTGGAATTACAATTATGTGGCGTACCCTCTCTGGGAATAGATCACTCTTTCCCTCTTTACTCTGTTTAGTGGGTATGTTTAGTGGGTATGCATGTACACCAACATTTAAAATGGCCATATATGGAGCAACTTGTTTTAGGGGGTGTGGTTAGAGGTGTGACTATGGGTGGGGCTTTACTGAGATTTTTAGTGTGTCACGCTGTTCTAGAGCCCTAAAACTCACATTACTGTATATAAACAGCAGCAAATGTAAATTACATTATGGCACAATCATAAATATAAAAATAGTTTTGGTAAATACTCCTTGGCTATAACTCTTATCACAAAACTACATTTTTTAAAAGTTGTAAATAAAATATATTTTAACAAGTATAATGGTAATTCTTTTTTACTTTCCTTGGACTAAATGTGACGGTAATTCAGAAATGATAAGTTGCCCAAACATCCTTATCAGGTCTTCAACTGCGCCTGTTAAAAAAAGTAAGAAAGACAGATGAATAGATGTCAAAGCCAACTTACATTTATTCAGTGTACATGGTTATTTTATTTTTTCTGAAATTGTATAATGCACGAATTATCACAAACAGATGTATTCATGCACCTGCATAGTGCTGTCCTTGGTGGACAAAACTATTTTAACACTGTTGAGAAGTAAACACAACATTCAAAAGAATTAGTTCTCATGGATCTCATTCACTACACACAAGAAACTCTGATGAGTAATAGTTGGAACAAGTCTTGAAAAGCAGATCACATCTTGCTATAACTTTGTGTATGAGCTGTAAGGTTCATACAAACAACTTGTAATTGTGCATGAATGTGAATTTTTAAGAAGCTTATTTGTAGGATCTTTTCTACAACATGTTAGAAATAAACATATTAACATTATGTTGCCCTCCATTTTCATATATGATATTTTATATATCACAGCCACACAAGTTTTTTTTTTTAATCCCTTTTTTGAGTGGTCCAACTTTTCGTAATCTAGGTGAAGTTGCATTGTTCTGTAAACACACACATTTTTTTATTAGGAGTCAACCTCTTTACAATTCAATCCACTTTCTGCCAGTAAATGTGTTAATGTATTGTTAGTGAAAATGAATTAAAATATAAGTGAAAGTTGTTTTTGATGTAGCGTGAGTACACTCAGGCTCTCAAGGTTTTTAAGGGGGCCGATCCCTAACACAATTGATAATCAATCCTAACACTTGTAGGTCTCTATCTTCTTAATGTCTCCAGTGGCAGCAGTAAAGAGCAACTTAATATGCTATCCTTATGAGTCCAATCACCCATGTGTGCGCTGTGGGCATCTCTATGGACTTAGTAGAAATAATTAGAGAGATCATTATCACTTACATCAACACAAAGGACATGTGATTACAATGCTCAAACCCTGGACTGTGCCATACTGCCATATTGTGTGCAAACAGCTGTTTATATTCTAACTATAGGCCAATCAGAAGACACATTGAGTTGATTTCTATGGTCATTGCGTTATCTTTTGCACTATTTATGATGGACCATTACCTCTCCTGAGTGGGCAGTAAAAGAAGTATATCTTAGTTGCAAGTCGTTTTAATGATTGAAATAAATATGATTGAAATAAATATTTAAATCCCTAGAACACAAAAGCTAAACATTCTCCTCTTCGTTTCTCTTTCCCATCTTGCAAAATACTGTCGCTGAACTACCAAGCCCTGGAAATGAGACAGAATTCAGACAAATTAGATGCAGATTTGTTTTGCAGAAAGAAATATTCCTTGTAGTGCTTTCTAGAAAGCGACTAGCATGTAAATGCGTTTGTTAATCTGCATAAACCATTCGTGCACAAGGATGTTGATGCTTTCTTAAAACAAACAGATCTTGTTTATGATTCCACTTCTGTTTAGATGTCAGGAATGCAAATGTGTCTTGTTAAAGTCTTTGAGGTTTCGAAAAGATTGAGAAAAAATGATATCCCATGTAAATCCAGACCTGATGGGACTAGTGTTTGTGCGTTTGCCATGCTATCATCCCACAATTTGGAAAAATGTGGTAACTGGTTTCCACCAAGGTCCTTTCAAATTAAGGGCAGATTGGCAGTTAATTAAGAATGACTTTATTGTTGCCATTGTCTGTGTTGTGTCTGTACTTATTTTTGTCCTGTGAGGTCAAAATGAATAAAGATTTCCCATGACATTTACAAATGGATAGAATCTCCCAGACTCACTATTTTTGACCTTGAAGCAAATTGTAGATTTTGTTTGATTGAGCATGTTTGCATGATTATTAAATAATTTGAAAAGTTGCAAGTCCACAAAGATGCAGTGTCCTTTTCCAAGTTTATATTTTCATTTAGCATACGTTTACTCATGCGTCAGCGTGTTTCTTTACTTCCATTTTGGCAATAGTGTTGCTTTGCGTGGGGTAAGGCTCACAGCTGGACTTAGGACAACGAGGCGACAATGGCACTTTAAGGTCAGCAGCCGCCTATCACACAGGTGAGGCTAACAGCTGGATATGAGAGGCCGCAAACTACGTTTTTAACCCTTTTTGAGCAGTCCAACTTTTTGTAATCTAGGTAAAGTTGCATTGATCTGTAAACTCCAACGGGTGTGTATGGCGCCATGTTGGCCAATGGCCTGCCAGGTGTGTCAGATGCCTGGGACTGGGTAGGACTGATTAAGTTAAGTGCACTTGCATTATAAATAATAATATACAGAGAGATATAGCAGCTTGCTAAATAGATGCTAAGGGAACATTCCAAGTTTTGGTGGACCAATTGCAACTGGAGGTAAAAGAAAATCTACTGATTTATACAAGATCATTTAGCACACGGTCAACCCTTGTTCTCATTTAATAAAGAGTAATCTAATAGTAGCATCCCTCTCACAAAAATGTAGGAATCTGGCTAACTAATGCTGTCTTATTATTATTACTATTAGATTTCTTTATTAAAGTTTGTTATAAAATAATAATGACCATCATCATAAACATTCTTGGAGTTAGGAAGAATTACATGGACCATTCACTGGCATGTCCTTTTATATACTTTTATATACTTCAGTATTTTAGAAAATCAAGATTCAAGTAGGATGTAGTGCAGCTGGTAAAATCGACCTTAGTACAGTACATTAATTCATGTTGAGGGTTGTTCTATTTGCTGCAAAAGTCCTCACGTTTTCCTTTCTTTTTCTTGTAGATAGGACATTATATATCTAAATATCATTTAGAAATGATAGCCGGATGTTTTTAAGGACACTGTCATAACTGAATTTGCATCCAGAACAAAATGTTTCCCACACAACTCTTTATATCACATAGAACAGGGAGTGATCTCATGAGAGTGTCCTTAAATGGCATATGCACTATTCATTTCATTTCAAGACTGGCAAAATTGACAAAGTATATGGAATTTGTGTGCTTTGACATGTGAACTGTTCTCCATTGGGAAAAAAGCAGTTTTTTCAACTTGGCTCAGTTTGGCAATTCTACGAGCAAACAATTAATTCATGAAAAATAAGTATTTGAGTTCAGCCAAATGCATCCTTGATATAGTTAATTTGCATGTTATCTACTGAGTTTATATCTACAATTATGTACTGTAGTATATTACGAGTGCATTTGACTAAACTCAGATCTGAAGTCTTCACAAATTCATTGCTTGTCAAGGTGCTCATAGGACTACCAAAATGGACCAAGATGAGTCTCTACTGATGTCCACAGTGAACACCTAAACCAGCTTAGTGGAGACCCAATATAACCTAGTTGGGGCATGTGGGATCAAATTGATCTTAGCTTTCAGTCCATTTGTCAATGAATTTAGAAGGATCCCAAGATCCACAAAGGGACCTCAAAATGTTCAGCCTGAAATTGATACACTATATGGCCAAAAAGTATGCTGATGCCTGACTATCACACCTATATGAGCTTATTGGACATCCTATTCCAAAGCCATGGGTAATAATATAGGGTTGGTCTCCTCTTTGCAGCTAAAACAACCTTTAGCCTTTTGTAAAGTCTTTCCACCAGATTTGGGAATTTGGGCTCATTCAACTAAAATAGGATTTGTGAGGTCAGGCACTGATGTTGAATGAGAAACCCTGGCTCGCAATGGGTGTTGCTTTTCATCTCAAAGGTTTTCAGTGGGGTTAAAGTCTGGGCTCTGTGCAGGCCACTTGAGTAACTCCACACCAAACTCATACAACTATGTTTTCATGCTGGAACAGGAAAGGGCTTTCCCCAAATTGATGTATTCAATTGTTGAAAATGTCTTGATGTAGTATTAACATTACCCTTCGCTGGAACTAAGGGGCCAAGCCCAAACCATGAAGAACTGTCCCAGACCATTATCCCTTTTGCAACAAGCATAAGCACTATGCATTCTGCTAGGTAGTGTTGTCTTGGCATCAGCCAAACCCAGATTTATCCATCAGATTCCAGATCACTTCGGAGAGTGTCCAGTGTCCGATGGCACTGTGCTTTACACTCCAGCCGATGTTTGGCATAGGGAAGCCCATTTCATGAAGCCTTTGACACATTGCTTCTGCTGATGTTGCTTCCAGAGGCAGTTTGAAACAGAGGACAGGCAATTTTTACGCACAACATACTTCAGCAGCCCGACACTGTGAGCGTGCATGGCATATGGCATCATAGCTGAGCTACTGTTACTCCTAGAAGGTTCAACTTCACAATAACAGTATTTACAGTGGACCAGGGCAGCTCAAGCAGGGCAGAAATGTCATGAGCTTTCCATGTATGCATCAAATGTTTAGGTTTACAATTTTAAAAAAAGCAAACATATTGAAAAAATTCAGAAATACATAATTTCAGATGTTTTTGAGGTTGAGAAACATAGCACGTCAGAGACAAGGATAAATAAAGAAAGAAGTAGTTTATACATACAATGATTATGCTGTTTTAATTGCAAGCATATGTGCTTGCTTTCTGACAGCTAAAGTGTATACATGACAGTAAGTAAACCATAGAGGCATCCCTGTCCTGGCCCCATTTATGGGAATATGCCTGAAAATCACATAACAGAATTTCAGTAATTTATTATACCTCTTCTCTGTCTGCTTGTGCTGTATCTAATATGTCTGAATTGTTGGGTATTGTGCTGTTTTCTTTTTTTTAAATAGACCTAGTTTTGCTTAATGCAATGTTTTTCTAAGGCAGCTACTTAGTAGCCGTTTTGCATGTGTTCTCGCTTTTTTATCTTTTGCACAATGTACTAGACAAACACCCTGATTCTTAATCCAAGCATTAGAATGGCCAGTTTAAATCAACTACACTGACACTCTGACTAATGAAAGTCTAGGAAGCATCATTAGTATTGCCATAAAGAATTAGCTCAGTGTGGTGACTGAACAGGGAAAGTCGCCCAAAATATCACATAAAGAAGTCTGTAGGAGCAAAATGAAACAAAAACAAGTTTTTCTCAATGCTAATCTACATTTATGTGTTTTATGCTCAAGGAGAAAGAAATATAATTTTCCTTGGGACTTCCCTTTAATAACATAGTAACATAGTTCATAAGGTTGAAAAAAGACCAAAGTCCATCAAGTTCAACCTATATACATATTGTGACCCTACCGTGTTGATCCAGAGGAAGGCAAAAAACCCTTATGAAGCAGATGCCAATTGCCCCATACCAGGGGGAAAATTCCTTCCCGACTCCAAATATGGCAATCAGAATAAATCCCTGGATCAACGTTCTGTCCCTATTAATCTAATATCCAGAACTTGTAATATTATGGCTTTCAAGAAACACATCCAGGCTCCTTTTGAACTCTTTTATTGAGTTTACCATTACCACTTCCTCTGGCAGAGAGTTCCATAGTCTCACCGCTCTTACTGTAAAGAACCCCCGTCTGTGCTGGTGTAGAAACCTTCTTTCTTCCAGCCGTAGAGGATGTCCCCTTGTTATAGATACAGTCCTGGGTATAAATAGGTCCTGGGAGTGATCTCTGTACTGCCCCTTTATATATTTATAAATAGTTATTAAGTCCCCCCTAAGCCGTCTTTTTTCCAAACTAAATAACCCTAATTCTGATAATCAGAACACTATCAAATCAAAACCATTGTCATTATGACATACAATGTTTAATATAGAGGAGGAATACACAACAGTTAGCCCTCCACGTGAGCCATAGCCCCTCTATGCCCAATTTGGCCACTGGGCATCCAAAAATGAATACTTTCCTTAAAGTAAAATATATGGTTGTTGGTATGAGAGTTGTAATAAAACACAATGAATGCTTTGTGTCTGAGAACGCTGTGCGCAGAGTTAAATCAACACTGTGCCCTGTGATAGTTTAACATTTCTTCATATCTGTAACCAGCTCAGAGGGTAGAAGTGCATCACGCATTACTAGAAAAGGGAAGGATTTCCAAGCCGCTGGAACAATGTACTGCTATCTATCTACCAACCAGAAGAAAAGGAATGCATATTGTTTAATGAGACCGCAATTCACTGCTCTGCAGCCTTTCAGAATGTCACCACTTTTTAACAAATGAATATTCTTAGAAGGAATCTGCTGAGACGAGTTATTTCGCCTGCGCTGTCAGATGGGAAACAGGAGGGCAGATGATGACAGCAATTGTATTTCCTTACCTCGGTGAACATGTTAAATGCATATGATATACCTGCTACCTTTCTAGGTACAGCTGAGGAATGATTTTATAGTGTATACAATATGGGACATATACTTATGTTGTATATTTATACAAGAAAAGGAAAGGCTAACTCATAAGAGATGCAGAAGATGCATGAGGCATAGTACAGTGTATTGGAAGAGAAAGTTGCAGAAAGAAGGAGGTGATTATGCCGCAGGGGGCCTAGATGTTTCTGTGTTGCTTAACAATGGTTCATTTTTATGTGGTAATTGGAGAGTACCTCTCTAAGGGCAGTTCAAGAGGAACGTGAGTAGGGCTAAAAAGAAGCCATTCAAGTTCCATTCTTAGCATGCTCTTATCTGTGTCCCATAAAGGTCTGCATGGCCCTCTATAGATATTTGGATATACAATGTGATGTGAGAAATAGTTGGGAAAGCTAGAGATTAGCACAGTGATGGGATATAACCATCTCTGGAGCAGTTATAAGGCTAGGGCCAAGTAAGGCTGAGGGCTTACAACAGATTTAAAAAGTGGGCAGCCTTGATGTGCCGAGTGCGTCTTATTTGCCATTAAATTCTGTTCCTATGATGGGTGGTACATAGTTAGTGGGTGGAGACGCTCAAAATGGATAGATCACGAATGTGATTGGTGGCTACCCATAAGCCACTCCACTATTGCCTCCTATGATTCTCTTGGAAATGTGGATTATGTGTGCCTCATCAAGGCAGTTAATGTGAAGCTTAATCTGTATTCAAGTGTATATTATGTCTAGTGTGCGTAAAATAGCCCTTGACCGGCCTACTTAATGGTAAACAGTATTTTAGTTGCTTTTTTACCAGCAATATTTCATTTTTCTACACTGGAAGAACAATTTATCACAGTTTTGACTCCAAGTCATTCAATGAGAAAAATTATGTATAGCATCAATAAACTGAGTCTTTTTTTTTTTTTCATTTTTGGGGGAATCCCTCACAGCTGTTTAAGACCTGTTCCTCTAAACGGTTCTACATGACACTACGTTTTCATTCTGTGGATAGTCTTACTTCAGAATATGTCAACACTGACCTAGTTCTCAAACTCACTGGTGCATATAAAGAGACTGTCACAATAGAATGCTGTTTAACGCTTGTCAAATTGTTTCCGGCCAATATACTGTTAATGTTTGAAACATGGAGCATGTCAGATGAAATGTAAGAAGACAATAGTTGATTGTTTGGAGTTTTGCTGATGTCTCCAAGCACTGTAGAGTGTTATGGGACCAATGAGTGTAGAACACACATTCCGCATAGGACACTTCCTGTTGTACAGTGTTTTACTGCAGTGGTCTGCATTATGGTCTTCAGCTGCTGTTCACCAGGGAATAGACAGTTTATTCTCATGCCCTTTGACTTCTTTGGTTTAATTCAGAGTGTCACATTCCTGGAACATATTCAACAAAAGGATTCTTTATATCACGCATCTAAATGTAAAATAGAGGAGACAACTGCGTTTTAGCTTAGGTTGAATGGCAATTCCCGGTTGTTGTATTATTCCAATGGTTATTGATTCCCACAGTATCCAAACATTTGTCGGCATGGGTCATCTCAGCTATGCACCATGGACACTACCTCTGTTCAAAATAAAAATGTCCTTAAAGGGAAAATGTGAAGCTGGAAACAATTAATTCCACAGCTGAATCATGTTTAAGGTCTGCTTTCTGCGGCTGACGTATTAGGGCAAAATGTTACATTTGGAATTTTCTACTGTTCTGCACCAGATATGGAATCCTCAAACTGAATTATGTAGTAATACATTTTTTTTTGCTGAGCCATACCTGGCCAGTAGTTCTATGAGAACAAAGACCATTTTAAATAACCTAAGCTGTATAATGGTATTACAATGTACAGTCAGACGGTTATTGATTATTTTATTCTTCAATGTCTTCAATTGGATCATATAGTATGCAAAAGAACTATTACTGGATAACTTGCGTGCTACAAATACAGACTTAAGGCTGAACAGAACAATTTTTAAGCAAAGTAGGCTATATTGGTTCATTTAGTATACCTCATTAGGAATCTTTTTTTGGGTTTCACTAGTCTAATATACATTTAATTCTGTTAACCTTACAAAAAAGGTTTGATTTGCGTTTTATGGTTTACCTCTGACATTGGCCAACATTGCCAAGAGCAGTTTTCTATACTTAGCTTACTTGGTGCATGCTAAGATAATTTTATCAAGTCACATTCCCAAAAGCATGTGATGATCCCATTAAGTACAGCTCAGGTTATTATGCACAGGCATATGCTTGAATCAGAAATAAAATTGCATATGATACAAGCAGATCCCTTATTTTTCATGTTCTACCCCTTACTGTAAGAAACTGTAAATTTCAATAACCAGAATCAGTGTGTCTAAGGTGTTTCAAAATTAAAAAAACACCTTAAACACCTTAGACACACATCACACAGTGTAGCCCCCCTCATTGTGTTAAAACAACATGACAGCTTAGGCCTAAAGCTTGATAAGAAAAACACCATCCATCCCAACTACCCATGAGCCAATGATCCACGTGCCTACTGACTGACCCAGCATAGGCCAGCAGTCATGCTTACCCTCCCCAAGTGGTCCAGGGGGTCTTTATAATTGAAATGTTGGTCTTGTCCGCTCATACAAATTATAGGCCAGTGGTCACCTCTTGCACTGAAGAGGTTATCAATCATAAGGATTAGATTTCTAAACACATACAAACCCTAAAGGCAGACTGTCAGCACACAAACAAACTCCTTAGACTGGGATATCATCAATCAATCTATGTATATTCAAGGGGTTAACATACACATGCCTATTCCATTCCCCCCTACTCCGTTCTCTGTCACACTTGGAGGATGTAGTATGAAGGTCGGCCTAACAGGTAAAGGTATACTTCTCAACTCATTTGCATTCTATTATACTTCCTAAGCTGAGAAAAGAAAGCCAAACCAGTGTAGTTTTAAAATTCTATATTTCACCCAAAAACATTTTGTGAGATTTCATCCTGTAAGTCTTTCCAACTTTGCCTCTGTTTTCAATTACTTCTTCAATTTTATGTTTGCAATATCCCATGTTAGATTTTCTTTTTTTAAAACCATGTGTGCCTTTTCTAAACACACATTCTCCATTCACTAATTAGATACATACTATTACTGAAAAAGTGCCTCATATTAGTCGTTGCTTATATGATCAATGTTTTTATTTGCATGGTAATACTTGTTAGCCTTCATTTTTAGAAGTCAAATATGTTAATTGTCTGAAGTAGACCTTCAACAAACTCACGAAAGTCTATCTGTTGTGTAGGACAATTGTGCTATGTTGTCAACCAGTCCATCAAGGTGCAGAGGAATTCACATAGTAACACTCTGCAGAGAAGAAACTAAATAGTCTTGTCAAAAAAAGAAACTACGGTATTAACAATTACAATGTATTATATCTTGATGTGATGATGAGGCAGCTTTTTGTTGAGCAGATAATTCGATATACATTTTTTCTACAATCGACAGTACAATACAACAAGTACAACCAATCTCAATGAGGGCTTTACACATTATTGATTGATATAAATATTTCCTTCTTGATAATGGATGATTTCAGAACCATTTGACATAAAAATTGAGTTATGGAATCATAGGGGTTTTTTTAACATTATGGAGTTTGCAGGTTTCATGCCTACAAAATGTTGACTTTTACATATATATGTTAATTATTACCACGCAAACAATGTTTCAGTCTGGTTTAAAATAAGACATATTAAGATGTAATCAACATTTTCCATTTCCAAAAATCTCATCAAAACAGGTTGGTTGGAAACACAAAAAAATGAAATTGTGTGGGAGTATTTACCCAAGCTGTGTTACCGCAGTGTTATGGAATACAGCAAATGAGAATGGCAGACTCTAATTTTCCACAAATCAGTCAAAATAAACTGTTCAACAGGAAAGAAGTCCGGATGAATATAGTATTTCTACTTTATCTGATGTATGCATTTGCATTTGTTTGCTGCGCATAGGCAAGAGTCACAAAAGCACTTAATTCAATTCAGATGCCACAGCTTGTGTATTGTTAACACTTTCTTGATCTAAATATATGTTATAATTCCATGAAAAATGCCACCAACCAATGTAATTGTGAACTTATAACGGGATGTCAGAGGTGTGAGGGGCACATTGTGTTGAGCAGCACCCACAAAACTACATCAGTGCTTGGGATCTGAACGTTGATACACAAACTACCTTACAGGTTGCTCTTAAAGTTAGGAGGAAAGTTAGCAGCTAGCTTATTGTCAGCTATGGACGCATTAGTCTAAAATCAAAGAATGGTGTATAAATGTACTGTGTTGGCCAGTGTCTGTTTTAAGAATATTATCTGCCAAACAGTCTCATATTAGCGAATAAACCCCTAATGTTCACAGCGTTTTCTGTACATCCAATGGGGCGATTGCCTTAGCTGTGCCTACCATACTAATGAGGACAGTAAGTGTAATTGAAACACTTTTCATTCACGTTACAAGATTATTAATCAGGAAGATCAGCTATGAGTTTTCCAATGTTTAGTTGAGATGTTAAATGTTTTACATTGCTTTTTATCTTTCGGTGCAAGTACCACCTTGGCTTCCAACGTGATTTCAAAATGGTTGTTGACAACAAAAATATATCGCTCAGCTGGTACCATTACATACAGCACAGACACCGCATCCTGTCATTGTTTCCTGGATACCCCCTTGTCAAACAGGAAGACGTATCAGATTAATATGAGAATAAATGGAAAAAATGCTTTGTTTCTCTTTAGGCTCCGGGGACAGCTTTTAAAGTTGTCGGGAATGCATCAGCAGACTCTCAAGGATCTGAACTGTTGCTCCTAAATTTCGTAGTCACATCATCCATATTGGATATGTCTATCATACATCGTCATTTTCATACCCCCTGCGTCTGAGAACTATGTAGCATAATGGAGAAGCAGAAGTACAGATGCTCAAATGTCTTTAATTATACCCAGATGCAGGAAATGTCTATAATACAGCTGACTTGAAATATATGAAATTTTAGGGTCCAGTATAAACATCCACTCTAGCCCCCTGACACTTCCCCCTCCCTTTTATCCTCCTGGTCTTTTTAACCCCAGCTCAAATAGGCAAAATAAGCAAATACATTTAATTCTCTTGTGTTATGATTTTAATGATTGTGTAGTTTATGAGTGCCTAAATGTGGACTTCCCCATCCTTGCAGAGGCCCCTTATCCTTTTCTGTTCTCATATCCCCTTATCCCGCATAGGGCTGTCCCAAATTTGTTCTTTGATAAGAAAACACAGGGATTAATGAATAGGACTTGTGTAGGAAATTCTACGCTAGAAACATTACCTAGCGTAGACTATAACTACTGGATGTATAATATGGAATATCTCATAAAAATGATTACATAAAAATTATAAAATATGGAAAATAATAAATTCCCATAAAATTCATTTCATTACAGTGAAGTGCTATGATCGTGAAGAGAAGCCAAAAAGAAAGGAAATATAGAAAGAAAAAGGGGGGGGGTCCTCAATGACAGAAGCAGGGCAGCCACCTCTGCCCAATGCTTGGCAATGGATGTAAGTGATGTACATGGGCAGTAAAAAAGTAAAAAAAAAAAAGTGGCATTCATAGTCGATTCTTGTGATGATTCTTTCAATGGGACTTCTAATGAATTTGTAATTAAGTAGAAACAGTGCAAAATAACCTCTTCATATAATAACACCCCAAAAACATGGAGCATGGTACCCATACATTTGAACCCTCTCTAGCTTCTATAAGTGGCAGCAGTGGGAAACAACTATTATTTTAAAGAATTACGGATATGACTGTAAGTCATATTGAATGTGCGAAGTTCCCAATATTTAAAAATGAAGTTATATTAAAAGAGACAAACAGCTGTTAAAAATTGAGGATGTCTTATGAATGGGATATTATATTTGTGATCCACCTAATTGAATGAATCCGGCTGCAGAAAGATGGAAGGCTTCTGTGCTGGAGTGGAAGTATTTTAGGAATGAGAAAGAATGTCTGTGTGGGCTGTTTGACATTTCCGAGTATGATATTGAGCAGATGTGATTGGTTCTTGAATGGAGGTCACAGTGTTTACTGGGTACATTTTATGAGCTAGATAAGGGTCATATCAAGCACTTAAAGATCTGTGTAATGATAAGTTATGCAGATAATCAAGTGATTGGGACACGAAGCAATCGTTCCCAAATTCTAGTATGATTTAGAAAAAAGGAACAGCAAAATTCTGCCCCAAAGGCCAGGTTATAAATCATTATAGCTAGTTAAAATTCCTCATGCTTCCAGCAGTTAAAAGGCGAGAACATGAACATTTGTAATATATTTTATAAAAAATGTAAAAAAAACCCAAAAAGCTGCTATAGCTATGCGAGCTTTACTAAAATCTAACGAAAACTGATTGTTAAATCCGTCACTGGCTTAGATATTAAAAAGAAATAGGCAGCATAGCATTCATATGGAGATACATCAGCCATAAACTGATTTGAAAGCATGAGAATGCTACAGATTTAAACCAAAAGGTCCAGGTGTAAGCACTGTTAAGTGGCGTTCGGGGTATATTCATTAAATGGTGTGAAGGAGCATTACAATTTCAGCTCACACTGCACTATGGTCGTCCCAGCATCTTTTGCAGGAGGAGTTGAGTTAACCCTGTATAATTCTTCGATTTGTGGCTTGTGATACTATTTATGTAAAAAACTGAGTAGTTTGGATGTATGCAGTGTCCCTTGCCTCTTAGCCGCAACAGTATTTATTTATAACAGGTTTACAGCTTAACTTATTTTTAAGATATTTGTTTATACAGTTTATTTGCATTTAAATAATTTTTTAAAATATGTTTTAATAATAATGTATTTTTACTTAATAACATCATTATTATTACCATTATTATTTGTTGTTTTATATAGTGCCATCAAATTGCATAGCGTTGTACAATTGGTAAACGGGAAATAACAAGTAATGTATAACATAACACTGGATTTACAGAAACAACAGGTGATCGTAATGGTTTTCTTTTAGTTTTTTTCAGTACAAACACCAGTCCTCAATGGCCACAGATGCTATAAACTTTCAGGATAATACCTGGTGCTATTCTCAGTTATACACAATGGGGATTACACATAAAGTGTAGTTCTAGCACTACTATAATGCAAGCACATGCAGGTGCCTCAGGTGCCATTAATGTAAGTGAATCAAAGAAATTTGAGTGCACCAAACAGGCTTCAAAAAGCAACCAGGGGCAGGAATAAATGGAAAATTATATGTTGATTGTAATTTCTCAATGCTACATCTCCAAGTGTAAAAGAAACCATATTATCTTAAATGTAAGATATAAGTAGTGCCAGTGTCCAAGAATGGTGGCAAAGTGGTAGCTTATGACACCCTGCTGTGTATAATTCAGGAAATCCTTGTAGAGTGAAGTAATGCCAATGGTGTTACTTTGAGAACCATCACTAATATACATTTTGTCTGTTCAGCTGCTCTGCTAATTTATATAGAAATACCAAGTTATATCCATGAGCTGTAGGCTTGGAATGTGTAAGATCCATGCCATGGTTTTTCATCTTATCTTAGTTTTACAGAATAGATTAAATCATCATAATCAACTTTTTTTTTTAAACAACTACCAGTTTGTTTATTTAAATGTACTAGTTTTACAAAAAAAAGAATATCTTGTGTATACTCGTTACAAGAAGTGAAGACGAAAACCACAAACATGGTCTCCATTAAATATAAATGTCATACATTTGTCACAGCTTTCTACTGGGTGATTTGTCAACATGTTAATAATAATAACAAGAATAAGAATACGAACAACAGTTGTTGTTACGTAAATTTTTGGTGTCACTGTTCTGTGAGGCTTATGTCATAAGCTGCTTAAAAACAACAATTTACCTAATCATCTGAGTAGTATTTGTAATAAGCTTTTGGTTGAACAAAAAAACAGAGAAATAAGTTAATAATTACTGTAGCTGACTTGACAGGCTGAGTTGTTCCAGTTAATTAATCAACTGTGATGTTAAATAGGGGCCTGTTTTGGCCATATGTACTTTATGTCATGTGAGTGGGCCACCCAGGAGGACGGTTCAAGGAGACACAGAGCAATTGACTGAACTTACAAGTAACATTGGAAGTAAACAATTGTCAACTGATTATAAAATATGTAAGGACCCACATGGGTAACTAAGGTCTCTCAGATAAAATGAACACTTGGGAGAATGCAAAGTCACAGAAAGATACAACAGTTTTGCAATTTGTAAGAATTGCATGAAAATCTAGTATGTCATTTGAAAGCTCCTTGGACAACTGAATTAAACTCCACCCTTAGCAGGGGCAGATCTAGAGCCTGAACTTAGGAGGGGCACTCACACTAAAACACACCCTGACAAACACACACACAGCTAGACACACACTCAACACTAACACACAGTCACACGCATATTAACATACCCAGGCACACACACTAACATTACGTTTACGTGTTTGTAAAATACTCCAACACACACTTTCACATGCCCAGGCACACACACATACTAACATATCAAGACACACGCCCAAAGACACATGTTAACACACTTACATGCCCACGCATATTTTCAGTAAGAAACCCAAATCACAAAACAAAGCCAGAATTCAACTAATACTATTCAAAAAATGCCATTATTTCAAAGTACCCCAAGTTTGGCAAGGCCTATCCAATTTTACATGTCTGTTTTGTTTGCCAAGGAGTTGAATCTGTGGGATTGCACTGCATTTTAACCCCAATGAAACCCACGAGCATTCTTTGGACACTATTAATGAGGCACCTTTGTGTCAAGAGCGGCCACTTAACCCTAAGGTTAGGTCAAAACCTGCACTTATGCACACACACTAACATACACAGACATACACTAACAAGCCCACACACACAACTCACTTAGCCTGTGAAGCTTCCGTGATGCAGCTCACCCAGCAAGCTGCCTAGCTACGCCCGCTAGGTCATGCAATGCAGCGTTAAGTGTCCCTGCTCAACCCCTCACCTCTTGGAAATCAGGGAGAAAAAGGGGTAAGACAGAGTCTCAGACTTACCTCCTTATCCCTATTCCCTAAAATCCTATGATTCAGGCCTAGTTTTGTCTAAAAAATTGCCTAATTGCCTCGTACATTCACCAGAGCCGTAACCATGGGGCAAGAGGCACAGATGCCCAGTAGCCAAGGACCTGCACGCCTTTTTTTATTGCCTCCTTCCACTTCCAGAAGTAGATATGATGCCCATGTCAAACGAGACCTCCAATATTGTCCCAGACGCCAAGAGCCCTAGTTACATATTTTTCTTGTTTTACTGTTCACCCATAATATATTTGTAAGACTAGAAAATTAAGATGATATAACAAACCTATAGATCATTAATCATTGTTCCTAATAACAAGGAAGTTGTTTTTGTTCCAGCATCTGTTTACGTAATACTTTATATTGGAGACTATTGTGCTGGCATCGTGTTTGCAAAAACAGTAGTACTGGGTTTTTTGTTGTAAATCTCACATCAGTAGTTGCTATGTGAAATTATATTACTTTCCGTGCACGCAGATGCTCTACTCTTTAATTAAATGACTTGTTTGAGTCAAACATTCTTTTCATTGCTCTGTTCATATTCTCACAAGCTGCTCTTGATTTGTGGATTTACATGGGTATTAAATCAACAGATTGCAGACTGCAAAGTTTTTTTTTTCTCCTTGTGCGGAGTACTGAGAGGGCAAAGTAGCGTGTAATAGGGTGTTCAGACAAAAAGTCATATGGTTCCACCCGTGGGTTGATCCCTAATTTGACATTTTGTTTACACATTACATCAAGGACAGGCAACTATGGAATTCTAGTACGGCACTACTGCCGCCATGCAAATGCTGGCGAAGGGTGAGGACATAGACCTTCAAATGACCAAAGTCAGGCATGTTTGATTAAGTTATACTAAGGTCTGGTCAGGTGCAGAGCTCTAGGACTGGCCATCTGGGATACAGGACAAATGCAAGTGGACCGTTGGCCAACAGCGCTCCATATTTACCTGATCTGCCACTCCAGTGTTGGAGTGGATATGCCTGGTAGCATTCT
This sequence comes from Spea multiplicata, assembly GCA_009364415.1. NCBI lineage: Eukaryota > Metazoa > Chordata > Amphibia > Anura > Pelobatidae > Spea > Spea multiplicata. The sequence continues at coordinate 168,652 of VKOC01016174.1, forward strand.
GCATGAGCATAAAAATGTATTGTGCATATCCAACCGGCAGCCACACACACACATTATTCTGAGGCCACTGGCCTTAAAGTGTTAGGGTCATGAACTTTAACAAAAATATTAGCATTTAGTAGAAGTTTTATTTCAATGAAATGTGGTGTCATATAGGCAATGTTATAAAGTCAGCTATATCTATATACAATACTAGTAGTCATGATGTATTACATCATAACAGTTCTGTTTTGTCTGTTTATTCACTGGAGGAAGAAGATTTGGGAAAAACTAATTAGTTTAATTTCAGAGATATAGTAGTAGTATTATTATTGTAATTATTATTATTGTAAAGTTCAAATTTTCATCCTCTGGGAAGAAAATATGCGGCATGCAGTGATATTTTAACTTTTTCACATCTGCCGTGTCCGAGTCATCCATCATAGACTCCTTATTTTGAGAATCTATCTTCCTGCCTATTGGAGCTATGTTTTCAAATTTCATCAGGGAAAACTTTTTGGAAGAATGTTCTCACAAATATCAAAAACAGGACAGATGCTGTAAAGCTCTTGGAGCTCTCACCGCCTGTTGACACGAAACATCTGTTTGGGAATGCCTGAGAACACTCCTACACACTACTAGAAAACAATTGGTCTGCCAGCGACTTTCTCGTTATTAAATCGATTCTCTCAATTTTATACCAGCAGAATCAAAGTAAGCCAGAGCCATTGTAAGAAATACTATTTAAAGAATACAATTGAATGTCCATCAAACACAAATCGGGTTGCAACAAATTTGTTTTTTTTTCAAATCTCATATATTATTGCTCTGTACACTAAATAGTATCAATAATAACATAATAATGTACAATGCGTTTGTATTGAAAGCCATGTGTGCACAATGGAGGAAGATATCATAACTTTCGGTTCTCTGGATCTAGATGATTGCTCCTTCACATAAAGGTATTAGTGGTATTCAATAAGTTGCAGTCTTTGTAAGGATGGGGAGAGGACATGAAGTTGATTAATTATGTAATGCTAGTTTGGGCACATATAGTCAGCCATCTCAACTTACCTACCTTTAGTATTGTTTATGTACTTACATTCAAACTTTTTTTTAAAAAAAAGGTAAAAGTAAACATGTATACTGACAGTTGATTTTAATAACTATGATGAGATATGTAAAGCGGGCATTGCAGTTAAATTAGTAATAACATGCCACTATCGTATGGGGTTATCTGTTATGTTTATTAAGATGCACAATATGGAAATTGTCCTTATTACTCAAATCACAGTGAAATTGAAGCTGTAACAGGTATATTTTCTGTTTTTCTGATTAAACCCCCAGGGGCTCAAATGTCATCATTCTCAGCCAGTTAAATGGTTGTACTGACTTTTATTCTTTCCTCCACTTTTGCTCTTATGACGTTTTGCTCCTTTCTTCTTTCCTATCTCTTTCTTCTCCTTTCTTTTTCTCCCTTTTCTCTGCTCCACCAGCCACCTTCTGTCCATCCTCCAATGTACCTAATTTCATTTCTCTCCCTTCTTTCTCCTCTCTCCTATTTCCTTCACCTCTACCCTTTCTCTCTCTCCTCTCATTTTGCTCTTTTCTCTCCTCACTTCCTCTTTTCATTTCACTCTTTCTTCCTCCCCTTCTCTCTCTTTCCTTTTTTCTTCTTCTTTTCCTCTCTTGTTTTGTCTGTATTCCATGCATTGTCTCTTATGTCTTCTTTCTTTCCCTTTAACCTCTGTCACACCATTGAGACCTGCTACCACCAGCCAGACAGCTTCTAGCTGGTGTGAGGTCTCTATGCAGCATACACTTACCCGACGGCGTCTGTTGCACGGTCCTGTCTGGAAGGGAGTGAAGGAGGCACGCCTAATAGGGCGCAGCAGGGGGCTGCTGCTATTCCTTATTGATCAGTTCCTAAAGTTTTGATTTTGATTCCTGGCTGCTCTGACTACCCTCTTCCTTAAGATTTTGTATCTACTTAGCTATCCTGACTACCCGCTCTTTGTATCGACATTGGCATTGTCTGAGTACCTGTTTAGTGTACCAAACCCGGCTTTGGTTAACTAGCTGTCCCTGTCCGCCTGTCCCCTGTCTTGATGCTCCATCCTTTGCTAGATATTTCAGGGCAAAGAACTCCTACGGTGAGCACTCCTGGGTCATGTCGTGACACTCTCGCTTTTTCTATTCTTCATCTTTATCCTCTCTCTCTTATCTTCTAGTTCCCCTTTCTTGTCTTTTCTTCTTTCATTTTCTATTAAGCCAAACATTTTACCTGTTGACAGTGAATCCACATTCATGGCCACACCTCTGAATGCACCTATGGCACACATTTTCAAAGAGAGTCCAGGAAATAGCTTGACAAAATCTTATTGCAGAATGCAGTAAACGGGCACAGATTTATCTGCACTTCCGCTGTTACATAGAATTAGAGATAGCTTGGCTGTAATGTATCCATTACAAAAAGCCTGATTAAAGACTAATGCAAGCCTACCCTTATTCACATTATCTGAAAGTTATATTGTCTTTTAGTAAATCAGTGATGTCCCAGCCTGCATAAAGGCAATTTTCCTATTTTATATTTTGAAACAGGAATCTTTCAAAGCTAACCACAGCATTTTTTCCTGTTAGCTAGGTTTTTAACTTGACAACCTTGTTTAACCTTGGGTATTGATAACCACATCTGCCTAGCAAGTTTGCGGTATCTGTTGAGAGCCTAATCTTATCTAAAGTGGTTTATTTTTTACCTGCCTATTTACAGAAAGGGTCACACAGGGCTATAATGGGATTATGTAGACTTGTGCCAAAGATTGTTTGTAGCCAATTATACTTTGTTGTCAAAACGAGTGGTCCCTCGTAGCCTAAATTGTGTGTTATCCTTCCTGCCAACGTCAGCTATCACATAAACAGAGCCAAACTGAAGACTGTGGGTTTCTAGCACATTGGGTCACATTAACAACAATAATATGCTCTGAGTAGTCCACGTCTGAAGTTACCATTTTGCTAATAAAAAATCCTACTTTCTATAATTGGTCAACGCACAAAAGAAAAGTAGTTAACTACAATGACCTTGTCCATTAAAGATTTTACATGATAAGCTAATATTTTTTTCTGGATCATTTTTTTCCCATCCATGCACCAGAACAATACTGTACATGAGAGCCATTTATATAGAGATTTACACGTAAAGGCTGGCTTAATGGTGCGAGTATGCTCTGGTTATTAGGTAATTGTCTATGGCACACAATTCTCTAATCATTGACTCTCCCTATTTATTAATGAGAACAAAGTAAATAAATAACTTAAATTCTTTTAGCAAAATTTAAAATGCAGACTCACGACTTGGAATAAAAGGCTACTCTTTTTTTTCTCAAAAACTTTAAAGAAAGCATGTGCATTTAAACCAGCTGTTTCACCTCATCTGTGATGTTTTGAATACTACCAAATGTAGTATTCAAAACATGATTATTATTCGCTACAAACTAAGAATACTTGAAAGCTTGTTTATTTGTTATTAAGAAAGAATAAAGTAACAGTTAGTTAATGAACCCGATAGAGAATGCAACTATTGTTTTGTCTAAGCGAAACAGGTAAGTACTGTAAGACTGTGTGAATATACACCGGTTTAAGAGCATACCTCCCAAGTGTCCTGTTTCAACAGGGTACACTCATGATTTCAAGACACTGCTCCGCAAAAGTGCTTCACTGTCCTGTATTTGTGAGCAATAGTGATCATTGGGTGTTAAGGAGATTAGAGTATCTCCCCTGTCTGCCCACAGAGCTGTGAAAGCATGTTTTTGCTCCTACGTTACTACCTTACGACACATTGAAGTAGGGCACTACAATATGATGTCATATCCCGGAGTTGAGCTTCAATACATCACAGGGTGGCAGGAAAATGAAGGTAGGGCAATGGTCCTGTTCCTGCCACTGCTCCTAACCATAACCTCACCTCTAACCATGCCCCCCCCAATCACCTCGAACCGCCCCCCCTTGTTCAGCTTTGGATACCTAAAATGTTTTGGGGTACATCAGAACGGTGCTCTCTGGGCAAATGGCAAATGATGGATAAAATTACATCCCAGAGTGAAAAGAACATAAAAGTTCAAGTGAAAAGGAAACATTTTAAATGTTTTACAAAAATTAAGAACATATCTTCCATACTGGGCATAGACTTAATTATGGGGAGTAGAAAGTATGTTATCGCCATTCTGGACACTCATGGCCATTCTGGACACAGTTGTATGTCCTTTTAATTAATCTCACTTTATTTTCAGATGACATGTCCATATTAACCATTGGCAAATCCATCCTTTCTTTCGATATATATATATATATATATATATATATAATATATATAAAATATTTACTTGAATTTTATATATATATTTTTTCTTGTTAAGCTTTCATATCAGCTGTATTATTCTATTTTATCTGCTGGAAAAAAATAACAAACAGGCTGCTTTGATAATAGAGAGCTGTGTTCCCTGTTTTGAATGACCATTTCCTCTTCGAAAAACATAGTTTGATAACTGTGTCATTTCCTAAAACCAACCATTCAGGTTGTAGCTCAAGGATATACTGAACAATGTTAGCCCTAGCAGTTTACATCAGTTTCAATACTCATTGTTCTTTTGAGCCGTGTTTACTGAAAGTACACATGATGGAAGTTAAAACTGTAAATAATTTATATGCAAAGCATAGGCAACTGGCACTGGCCATCCGCTGTGTATGTATAGATCCCATGCTGCACACTTACCCGCAATTCTGAGTATAATGGCAGTCTACAGCAGCTGGGGTACATTCCCCAGTCTATTCTAACCCATTAACTTTAGTTAAATGTTTGATATAGCTGATTCCTACTAAGCCACGCAAGATCCAGTCAATTATTTTAAATGTGGTTTAGTATATTGGTTTGCTAAATAATAATTCAATTAAAGCAGATATCACTATACTGAGGTGCTCATTTTATTGGGTAACTCATTTGGCCTACAAGTAGGACTACAGCAATTATAGCCTGATTCACAGCGCCACCTGTTGGTAGGGAATATTAGAATCATAAGAATTTCAAAGAGTACATTGCAGTGTCAGAATAATTAAATTATTCTACTTTAACCGAAATCATGACTTCATGAGGTTCTGTAATACATTGTAATACGGTTCATTTTAAGTTCTGTTTCTCTCTATGAGTCTTTATAGATTGCTGAATGTCTAGGCCATTTCCAGTAGCAAGTACCTGATACATTTTCGAGCCAAACATTTATACATGTCTGACAAACATCAGAAAACGCAGGCTTACAATCTTAAATCTCACTTGTGTGCCCATCGTGTATTAATTTTGTTGCAGGGTGCTCCAGGAGCTCTTGGAGGACAGGGTCCATCTGGTCCACCAGGAATAGCAGGTCTACCAGGATTAGAAGGTCGTAAAGGAGACAAAGGTGATCGAGGCTATCATGGAGGGGCTGGACCAACTGGAGATGGGGTAATGCTTCTTCGCCCTTCCTGAGATATGACTATATGACTATGGAACATATTAATGAGAGTCTTTCTTAAACAATAATTTATTTTATTCTAGGGCCAAAGGGGTGTCCCAGGATTTCCTGGAGCTGATGGTGTACCTGTAAGTAAATTGAAATGCTATCAAGCATTAAAAAAATACTTTCAGTGCTAACCACCAACAGTAAAATCTTGAGTGTAATATGAATATGAAATTTAGAACACTTTGAACTCATGCTCATATAACCTACATGCTTGACACAATCCAGTGAATGTCCTTTTTTTGTTTTGACGTGTTTAATATGTTAGTGTTTTTAAAATATGGAAAGATTGTGGTTATTTTGTTATTTTATGCCTGTGTTTATACTCGGTTGGTTGCATATAGAGTCCTAATTGTGGATGTCATATGGGAGAATGGAACCAAACTCATCTCCTGGGAACAATTTGTATTAAAGAAAACAAAAATCATACTGCGGGAAAAGTCAATCCATGAGTCATTTGGGAAAGGGTTCAATATGGGCATCTTCATTTCATAATATGCATGATAATTTCCCAAATAGAATGGGTTTCAAGTACACTGGAAACTAGGCATTTCCAGACCTATTTGGGTTGGGCTACATCCAGCCAAATTACTACACATGTATATACATATATATATATATATATATATATATATATTATATAATTACATTTTAGAAATAAATTATTTGAAGTTCTGTTAATGTAAAAACTTTGATTTGAATGTCTCTCTCCTCCCAATGGACAGGGTCACACAGGACAGGGTGGTCCCAGGGGAAAGCCAGGACATGATGGCTGCAACGGGACAAAAGGTGATGCTGGTGGGGAAGGAGGATTTGGCCCCAGAGGTCCACCTGGTGTCTCTGTAAGTATACATATATTACATATGGAACGTAACTGTAGGGAAAAAAGGTTTACAGATAATTTCAGATTATGGAAATCTAGTAATGCCCCCACTGCATTCTCTGGTGCCCTCTATAAAGATATGGCATCCTCTCATGTTTAACTCCTCTTGGCATCTTAATGAACCCAGGCTAAGTGCTGTTGTAAATAATTGACAAGGAATTTGTGTGTAAAAAAGTTTTAAATACTTTTAAAGTTTGTCATATCACCATAGCAACCGGTGCAATATTGTGGGGTGTTATAGCGATCTAGACATTTTCCTAATTCAGGATTTTAGGAAAACATAATAATAATGGCAAAACTACAAATATATCTATAATATGGAGAGAAATTGGAAAATTCTGGATTCTGGTATTGGTTGAGCTGTTGGAAAATGAAATAACATGTTTATTGCTTTTAATCTTGGAGCTTGATGGGTTTTCAATGTTACATATGAGCTGTCGTTTACGCCTTGAACACGAACATGTGAAATGTTTTATCTTTCTAGAATAAACATTGATGTCACAATATTTTTATGAACAGGGCGGACTGGGTGTCAAAGGTGCAAAAGGGGAACCTTTTTATATATCTTTGGATATGAGAAACAAACTCAGGGTAAGTGTTTCATTAGCTAAGTGACAATAGGTAGTTTGCCAGCTGCTCATATCACGTTGCATCACATTAAATGTCAATTATATATGTATTTATCATCCAGGCTCTGGATGCTAAACCACACCAAGCGGACCAAACCAAGCAGTTAAAAACATCACCCTTCGAGCTTAAAATAACGCTGGATATACTTTCTGGGGCTAGATGTAGCAAATTTTATATTTTAAATCTTCAAAGATTATTAGTATATTGTAGTTAAGCAAATAAAAATATGCATCTATCCTTATGTTATGCACCTACTGTTCTATATTTAATACTCCCCCCCCCAAGTTATTCTAACATTTATGTTTATTTGCTTCCCGCAGCAACAAAAAATAATGATTCTTACAAAATATTTTTGTGAGTTTCAAAATTCACTGCCTCTAAGCAAAATTATTATTGTATTTGAAAAATGGGGCGTTTTTGTTAACATAAGTTTCCGAATTGGTTATGGCATACTCATTTTTCCTGTAATAGTAATGTTATGATTTTAAAAAGGGTGTTGGTGCACTAAGAAGGCAAGTCCTGGCATAACCCTGTGTTATATTTGTCCTTTTAGGGTGATCCAGGTCAACCAGGATTGACTGGACCTGCAGTAAGTATCCCCTTGTATCTGTGTGTAATTAATTATACCACGTGTAATCATTTTAATTTCATTAAATCACACAAAAGTTGACATAATTTTCTGATATTCACAGGGTCCTACAGGTCTTCCTGGTGTGGTGGGTTTCATAGGCCCAGTTGGGACTCCTGGATTACCGGTATGTGTATTTTGTTTTGATGAGCTATATGGTGTTATTATTAACATTATTATTAACAAGTTCATAAACATGAATTAAAATATGTCATTTTTTTACTACAGGGAAAATTCTAATTAATTTTCCGTTGAGTTATCATGTGTATGTACAGATTCATTAGCTTATTCTACACATACTATTTCACATTCACCAAGACATGGGAGGACATAATGGTGGTTTGTGTGGTCCCAGATTACTCTGCTGATGGTAAAGGGGGTTATTTATTTCCTATTGCTTGCTACAGTCCTGGTTTTCTAGTTGTACTCATTGGAAGTGGGAAATCCCCGAATCCAGGATTGTTGGTTCATTTAAAGAACATTGTGCACAAGACATTTTACAAGATCGAGACTGGTAGTAATGTAATAGGAGATGAGAGTATCTTACGGCACAGCTAGAGTCTGTACATCAAAAAAGATGCAGTCAAATGCATATCTATTAAGGCAGTGAGAGATACGCCAATTTTCATGGGTAACCACAATACTGTATTTTCTGGTTTAAATAAATAAAAAAACTTGTAGTCCCCCCAGTGGTGGCCACCATTACCATGTTGACACGTGGAATAATCATATTACAATGTGCCAAACAATTTGTGCATAGGAATAATAGATAATAAAATTGTTGCCAATACTGGGCACCAATACACAAGGGGTGATGAAGAAAACGAAAATGACCATTAAACCCTGCAAATAATAATGTGATACTAAACTCACAAGTAGGTATTACCATCAAACCATCAAATGCTTGTAATTGGAAGAGCAAATTCTACAAAGTTATATTTATGCCAATACTATGTAAGCAAAAAAGGCCAAATGTCCATAACTGAGTTGCGGGCACAAATATTTAAAGCAAACAAAAATAAATAACATAAACAAGTTCAAAGTATGGCAAATTTGACCATTTGTGACCAAGTAAAATCCTGAAATCATTGGCTGTAGTAATATTCTCATAGGGTTTGGTTGTTGTGTCGAAAGAGACATTATCTGGAATATTAAAATAAAGAAACGTGGGAAGGCTGTAAATACCAGTGCTGAGAAGAGAGGCTGCCACAGAGCCTCATATTACAGTGATTCTTTATTTGCCCATCCCAACACCCCCTCAAGCTACAACAGTCAGGACCACCAAGATACATTATATTTCATCACCCATCAGATTCTAGGCTGAGCTAAATATATATATATATATATATAAGTATATATCTCCAGATTCAAATAAGGAGCCTTGGCACTAGTTACAGATGCTACTCTATAGATTAAACTTTAATAACTAATACAAACTTATTTTTAAATTCTATTTTGTATAGGGGCAACCTGGACCCCCAGGACTTCAGGGACCACAGGTAAGTTTAACCTGTTTACACATCTCTCATCTTGTAACATTTGTTTTGGAATTGTGAGTCCAAGCCTAGGTTTCAAGCCACCATTCAGTTGTATAATCTTCTGTATTTCTAGTAAGGTTCTCTCTGGTTATTTCAGTGCTTATTAAAGATTGTTAGTGACTAGTAGGTCAGGAGTACTGATTGCATTATTGATCTCAACTTCAAGCCCAACAGCCCCCCATGTTTTGCACAATACTGTTTGGTGTACTCTGATCCCATTGATTGATTTTATTTTCATCCATGAGAAGTCACAAATACTTGCCCTCTTCTCCATCAGCTCCAATAGAATGGTTTTAGAAAGGAGCATCTGACGTACACCATTCTCAGATAATTAACCCCTTAAGGACAGCTGGTTGTCCTTAAACCCATTAAAGACAATGCATTGTGAGCCTGTACATGTACGGGCTGTGTTGTGAAGGGGTTAAGTATCTGGCGTTAAAGAAATGATCATAAATTTCAGGGGGCAACCTGCACACCATTTATCACTGAAAAGTCAAGCATTAACCTGAACGTTTTTTTTTAAAAGTGGAGATAAATCATTTCCATTAATATACGTAATAACATAAGTTATGTTTTATATTCAGAGCCATAGAATAGACTCGTGCAATGGAAGGGGTTCCCAACGCCTCTTTGTGCACACATGAGGCCTTTCAAACTGAGAATAATTACATTTACTAACAATGACTTGTACAATTATTTGCTACCAAGCGTATGTAAGAAGTTACAATATCACTGATTTATACACAAAATCAACAACCTTTTATTTATCTGTACCGTGTGTGAGCGAGTACGGATTTCCCTTATGTGCAGTGACACTTTCACTTCTTTTCTTAATGGGAATTATATTGTTATTAAGTATCGTTGAGGTCACAAGTAGCTGTAATGAAATCCGAAGTGTTCAAAGGATGACATATTTCTTGTAAGTTCTGTAAGAGCGAGTCTTTGATAAGTGTGACCATTGGGGTACGACATGACCTCTCCTTGTGTCATGTGCAATCATTACTGCAGCTCAGAATTTGTTATTCAAAAAAACAATATTGCTAGAATATAGCTGCCATCGCATCCTTCTTATTACTATACTTTTTGGATTTAATTAGGTTATTTTTGAATGGTAAGGTAGGTTGAAAAGAGACATCCATCAAGCGGAACTGTGGCAAATTCCTACTGCTTCTTGTACGAGTAGAAAAAATAAATAAAACCTGTTGACATTAGTTATATTCTGTAGTTATATTCTCTAGGCCACTGAACCTTTAATAAATCATTGGCACACAGAATATAACCTGTGCATTAGATGATTCAGCCTCTCTATCTAATATCTTCTAACTTAAGATACGTTCTTTGCTTTCCTATAGGGTAACAAGGGCATCGGTTATATTGGAGAAAAGGGAGAACAGGTAATGATTTCTTTTTTTCCCCATGGATCATGCAATTGAGCAGAATTTGACTTATAAAATGTTGTCAGAGCTAAACATTTCTGAGGAACCAGGTAGCAATGGCCCTAAAATATGATTGATGCCCATCTCTACATATCAAATCCTTCCTGGCTCCTAAACAAAAATCATATTCCTTTTATTTTCTTCCTGGTTTAATTCTGGCAACAAACATTCTTCTAACTCTGAGTAAAGTAATAATGTATTATTTTTAGAATAATTACTTTAAATAATTTAAAAATTATATATACAGTATGTAAGCAATAAAGGACATTTTCTATATTGATGAAAGATAAATGTATTGTTTCTTATGCAAATCTGTAACAGTTATGCCATAATATGTATTTTTTACAGTAGTTGATTAAAGATCATACAGAGTTAAAAATTACATGCCAAGTATTGATTAGTGCACAAAGATCATTTCTCTAAAGAAAAAAGTGCACCACTTAAATGATTGTTGTTAATATAGTTTGCAGTTTGAGCTTAATTTAAATGGACCTTAATTAAGTAATTAAATATTTTACAGGGGGACGTTGGAAATCCAGGACCACCGGGTCCCCCATATGAGGCAAGAAAACCAACAGATGTATTCTTCCCTGAAAAGGGTCAAGTAAGTGACCACAGACCGCGAACAATTTTCTACTTTCATTAAAAAAGAAGAAGAATTTTATGGTTTAAGGCTATACATTTTGTAATTTTATACATTTTGAACTAGTAAGGCATGTAAGATTTTAATATAAAAAATTGGAAAGAAATTGAGGAAAAAAATGATTTTTGGAAATAATGGAAGGAAGAGAGGGATAAAAAAACAGTTTACAGTGTAAACAGAATAAGGGAATGTGAATTTTTAGTAGAAGTTTTTTCCCAAAATAAGTATTGTTACTGAATATAGAAGGAAGAGTGCAACCCATTTGGCACCAGCAGTAGACACCCCTTCCCACCACTGAGATGGGACTAAGTACCCTCCTTAGCTACAGAGGAGGATAGCTGCACTATACAAGTATATATATATATATATATGTTTATTACAAATATATCTTATTATTTTTAACTGTAGTATTTTAACTGATGTATGTGCTGGTTTCTGGTTACTTAAATATAGTTAAATGGTATCGTTTTTATTATAGATTGCTAAGGGTGAACCAGGAGAACAAGGAGAACGTGGAGCTAAAGTAAGTTAATAGTGTTCAAATTCAAATAAAACATACTGAACTGTAAAGAAATCACATTATGTAACAGCAAGTTACATGGTAAAACAATGTCTGAATAGGTGGCCATTGGGTATGTATGGGAAGTTTATGAAGTAATGTCCATGATGTTATCCATAATAAATTCAAATGAAACTTGTCCTTGAATAAGATATAAATATTTAGCATTATATACCATTGCGATGGTTCCACAATACTAGTAAAACTAAGGAATTTCATTAGGAGTTCATAATGTATGTGTTTTATTTGTAGGGTGAAACTGCTTACTTTGGTGAAAAGGGAGAAGACGGTGTCATGGGATTTCCTGGGCAAAGGGTAAACACTTAAAAACATAGATATTTTATTATTATTTATTGTTTTATATAGTGCCATCGTATTCAGCAGCACTGTTTAATGGGTAGACAGGACATAACAAGTAGTATTTAACATAACAATTAGACTTATAGAAACAACAGGTAAGGAGGGTTCTGCTCATTCAATTTGGCAGTGAATGAGAGTTCAGAGCACAAACATATTTCATGCTGTAGTAGCCAAGTTGCAGCTTTTTATATACATTAAATTTCCTTGAACTTGCAGCTAGCCAAAGATGTCCTATTTCAACTGAATAGCTGCAAACTGGCATGCGATAGCTATTTAAAGGGTTATTAACATTGAGCATAACCAGGGCCGGCCCAAGACAAAATGCCATCTGGGGCCCGACAACTTGGTAAGCGAAAAAAAGTGCCGCCTGGAGCAGTTGCCCCACTCGGCTCCATTGTCGGGCCGGCCCTGAGCATAACATACCACTATGGTTATATTTTATAGCACAAACCAAATATCTGGCTGTACATTTTCCTTTTTTATACGACAACCATTCCTTGGTTAGTGGTTACTAATAATTTGTTTAATTATCACTGTAGGGACCGTCTGGCAACCCTGGTGTGCCGGGCCCTCCAGGAGGAGACGTAAGTAGTCCTGTGTTCTTCAATTCGCATTAGGGCTGTGAATATATTTAGTTTTGTTTCTGAGAAATAATAGTCGACTTTGAAACCTAATAAATGTTCTGAAAACATTTACTCTCCTTTATTCCCATGTCCATACAATTAAATTGTAGAGATTTGCTTTTTGCTCATTCTTTTTTTTTTTCAGATGATTACGGATATAAAAAATACTCCAAGAAAATGTAATGTTAATATTTTTACTGTTAAGTACTGTAATAAACTGTGTATTTGTATATTAATTTAATGTTTGCAGGGACGTCCTGGAATTACTGGCTTTCCTGGATTACCTGGCAACAAAGGACTTAAGGTAAGCTTACTACCTTGTCTAATACTTAAAGATACATATACACACAAACATACAGTACATATATATGGCTAACTCTGAAGTTAACTAAAATAAAATAAGGCTGATGTGTCACTGTATGCCACAATTGTATTCATTCCATTACTTCCTGGTAAACACACGGTGTCTTAGACTCTGGTAGGGAATTAGCAAAAATAAATATTTATCAGATATTAGTGTTAATGAACTTCAATGCAGTTAAAATAAAATTCTGTAAACCCTTTGTGGAACAAAAACAATAAACAAATATTCAGAAATACTCAAAAGGTAAAGTATAATATAATTATAAAGCCATATAATTAATAAAAGACAAAGAGTTGGCCTATAAAAATATCTTATATACATAAGAATCAAAAAATCTCCACATGCACAATTAGTGAACACTCAAAAAGAAATTTTTATTTCATGTTGGTATTCATGCCTACAGTTTTACATAGAACAATATGGGTCTTTATCAGGCATAAAAAAGACTATAGTGCAGTCAAAAGACTCAAAATATTGTATTTAAATATCAATATAAAATTATGTTTCTGAGCTAACCATGGGTATGCAATCTATGGTATATTGTAGCACCTAGTGTTTGAGGGAAAATACCGTAACTGCCAAGAAAAAATAGATATATACAACTCAATAGCGACTGTATAATGCCTTACCAATATGTCTTCCACACAACAAATAGGACTATAGACTGAAACAGGAAATGGCAGAAAAAAGGGGTTAATTGGTCACTACCGGGAGTTGAGGGAAAAAACAAAAACTGGAACCAAGCGTTATACTTGTAAAGGAAGATGAGGTGGTCAATAAGTGTAACCAACTTGCCACAAAAATGAACGATTGAAACTAGAGCACTCTTACGAATCCAAGGCTCGAGGGAAATATGGGAAGACGTGGTGTCCAAATGATCTTTATGAAAAGTAAAATAAGTGAAAGTTGTCTACCATCTAGAAAGATTGAGTGTTGTCTTTGAGTTCTATTGGGTGAACAGTACCAAGCCTAAACACTCTCTCTTTCTTTTTTGAGTCTTGTGTACAATGAGGTTATTTATACAATGGAACACATAGTAGTCGAAAAGGGGGACAACGTTACCTTTTGGAGGTCTTCCAAAATAACAGAGTGTGGTAACATAGTCACAGACAGTAACTTCCATCCAGAAGCTCCCACAGTTGAATGTGTTATTCTTGAGTTACCACTGTGGATCTGTTCTAATGGTCATTGTAGTTTCGATGCATGTAGAAAATATCATTCAGTAATGCCAGTATGGGTAGCTGAAGCTGCCACCACTGCGGTATGGAGGTTTATGGTGCACCAGGGTCTTATTAACCTCAATTATTCATTTTTAATGTAGGTTTTCCTCCATATTGAATTATATATATATGCTATGGGTTTAAAAATGTGACAGACACACTTTAGAATCATTAGCCTTAAACTTAGGAAGTATGGGAAAAAATTGTTAAGTGGCATAAACCCAGTAGTAAAATATCGTGTGAGGATACATCTGTTCTTCCCTCAACATCAACATTATGTCTGCCCTATAGTGACTCACTTCCACCATACTCATCTTCTGAGTGTTTATTGCTCCTTAGGAGAGGATATTTCAAAGGACTTTATGTTTGTGTGGAAAGCCCCCTTTTTATAAGTCCCCGACAATTCCTGAGCTGTTGTTGGTAGAAAAACATTTGATCGTAACCCTTTTATCTATTGCCTTAAGCTACAATATTTCTGTTCAGTACTGGAAACAGACAGATCATATGTCACAAAAAATATAGACACAGATGTGTATAAAAAACCCTAATTGTAATATCAGTCTATCATATTAAAAGGATATTTTTCAAACTTCTCTAGTTTAGTGCTGGATCTATGCATGTCAAGGCTTACATATATTACACATGAAGTATAAATGTGTAAAGATAATCATGTATTAAACAGAATAAAACAAATCAACACTTATATGTATAAAGTAAATGCAGCAAATAATACTTATATTCAGAAAGTTCTGACCCCAATGCCTACACAAATAGAGCTGCATAGCTCTGCATAATGTGCAGATAGATTTTGTGGTGAAAGAGATGGTAAAACTGTATTTTCAACACTTAGGATGTGCATATATAAGGATTAAAATTAAGCTTACTGGCTCTTAAAACACAAAATCTGTTGTAACAACTCCCAGTAGACTTCACTAAGTCCCTAAGTCAGTACTGTGGTTCTGTTTTGAGCCAAATATCGCAAGCCATCATGTGAATATAATAAACTGTCTACTCTCAGTAGTTTAGTGCTTGTATTTCTTTTGTATCTGCAGCTCTCCCACCAACAAGTTGTTGTTAATTTTACCTACCTTTCTTCTTTTTCTTTGACCTGTTTTAGGGTAATCATGGAGATAGAGGCCCACCAGGACCAGTAACTTATGCTGAACAACCAAAACCAATAAAAGGTAGAAACTTTTTATGGGGTAGGGAGTTAAATTAACTAAAATACAGATAACATATCAGGAACTTACTTAAACATACTGGACCTGTTCTCCGAAGTGAAATGTTTTACTTAGTTACCTAAACAGTTAAAATAGGACACATGTTGGGAGCATAGGGGCTAGTGTGGTTTTGTGCACTAATACTTGTGTTTTGGGGTGCATGATGTACATAACGATGTAATACATAATGTGTAATGTAACAGAAGGGGAGAAGCAAAGTACGGTACTAGATGTATACTATATATATATTTTTATTAACTTTTTCAAAGGTTATCGGGGGGAAGAGGGATTTCCGGGGCTCCCTGGCCATAATGGTGATGATGGCGATCAAGGAGAACCTGGTTCTCCGGGCTTGATGGGTTTTCCAAGCCCTTTTCCAGGTATAGTGCAACTTATCTTTCATGTGACTTTTAATCCTGTAATGTTGTCCAGGTATCTCTGGTATTAGTATTCTCTCTGTTTACACAGGACCACCTGGCAATCCTGGTCTGAAAGGGGAGAGGGGTCCTAAAGGGTACCAAGGAGAACCAGGCTATCCTGCCTTCCAAGCAGGGCCACCAGGTCTGGATGGGCAGCCTGGACAACAAGGACCTCCTGGCCCCCCTGGTTACCCAGGTTAGTGGTAAATGTTTGCTTTTGCTAAACAACGGAAAGAGTTCATCTGATGAACTTGCCTCCATGTAACAACATTGAAATATAAATGTCTCTTAAGGATCACCAGACATTAAAAAGAGTAATATGAAGGTTATGACTTAAAATACAGAAATCTGTACTCTGGACACCTTTTATAGCTACTGTACATGTGAAATGATGTGATTCAAAACATGCTTTTTGGTATTGGCCACAGGTTCTACCAATGGGAGCCAATGCCCGCACTGTTAGACTTCCTTTGAACCCCAGTGTGCATATCATAAATCTTTTTCCTATACTGGTAGGTGGACGTATTGGGAGAAAAGGAGGGCCTGGCTGGCCCGGACAAAGTGGACGGAGAGGCTTTCCTGGTATTCAAGGATTCAAGGGATTTAAAGGTGGGCATCCCCTTCTTGAATAGGTGCCTATACATGCTTGCAATAAAGGTTTGAATCATATTTGCACAACATTCTTAAGACTTTATCTCAGTTGAGGGATGGTGCTACAGAAAAGGCAAAAATCATTAAATTACTCTGGTAATGCTGAAACTGATCCTTACAGAAATAGCTCTTTAATTTGTGTAAACAATGGACACGACTATCAATACTAGAAGGACTAAAAAATTTAGTGGTTTAGGTTATTACTTAACCAAATGATGGTTATAGTAAACGGTATACATGGTCATAATGTTACAAGGGGAAAAGTACATTGTACTAAAAAGTTATTCTGGTGCAAAGTATAGAACGTGGCCTTATTATGGTAGCAACCATTAGAATCTTCGGACTGATTTAATTGTTCCTTTGGTTACTGTTATGGCAATAAGACATTTTTGGCTTATTTCTACATAAAACCCATTGGGTTTTTTTTTTTATACATTTGACTGAAAAACTAACCACTGGATTGTAAGGCATTCTTACAAAAATCATACTCAAGGATGCTTTTAGGCTCTGTAAATGACTCAATATATGGAATGAATTGGGGATCCAGTGAATTACTCAATTTGGTAAGGGTGATATCTTGTTCCTTGCAGGTGAACCAGGAGATTGTCGGTGTGGTCTTGACGATGAGGCTTTAAAAGGCCCTGCGGGTGAGCCTGGTCCTGTGGGATTTCCAGGTTTTTCTGGGGTACAAGGAAACAAAGGAGAGCATGGGGACAGAGGTGGTCCTGGGCTACCAGGGGCTCCAGGTATTCAGGTGAGATACTAACAATTGCATCCATATTTTGCCATGAAAATGTTATCGTAAGTCTTTTTCGTAAATAAAAAAGAAAAAGTGAACCATTTGGTTGAAAATTAGTATTTGCATCACATGATGATAAGATTATTCAAATAAGGGACAGTCTACAGCACACCAGGTAGCTGTGAGATTGCTGTGGGTAAGAACCAAATTAAACAACATTGATGTTGTTTTTACCTTATTCTAAAACTTTGAGCAGGAGTTTTATCAAATAAACAGCCTAGTATGAGCTCCACTTCAAAAGCAGAATGGCTCCTTAGTAGCTCACATTTACTACTGAATATTCTGTTATCATCAACAAATTGTATTATGAAAGCCGACAAAATCATTTATTTTTAGCTTAATCTTTCTCAAATCAATGGATGAAATGTAAATGCATATATCACATATGTGTGTGTCCACGTATATTTGGCCCAACATGGGTTTCTTCTTCAAGTCAAAAGTATAACGATTGATTCCATGTTTTGGTATTTTGTTTCCACGTTATTCTGATGTTACCTCTTCATTGACAAAGATCTAATTGTAAATTGAACTTGATTAGGGACCAAACGGTGAAGATGGACCTCCTGGATTTGTTGGAGAGAAAGGTGACACGGTGTATGCTACAGAAAAAGGTAAAGGCACATGCTGATTATTAATTACTACAGTTTGTAGTCAGAGATACAAACTGATTCAACTATTATACTGTTGAACTGTTGGTTCTGTAGTTAGGAGAGGTTTTCTGCACATTAGATGTACAGTGTACTTTTCAAGAGAGTAAAGAAGGTCCGTGCAGGCGCACTTCTAATATCTTCAGTGATCTACACAGTAAGGTGGACTTGTTATAGTCTCAGGACACACTTTATTACATATTTTCTAAATCTTGAAAAAAACATAAAAAAATGTTTCAATAAATAATTTAAGTAATGATTTTTAAAAATATGTAAAAATTACCCTGGTGAAGAAATCCCTTGTCATTTTACACTGCTGATAAAGAGCAGTGGGCCAATAATATGTTGAAATTTTTTAAAAAGAATAAAACATTTAAAAGTACAAAAAAACACCTTGCCCCCCTGCTCAGTTAAAATATAGAAATGATGCATGTAAGCAATTACTGTAGCGGCAGGTTGTTGCTGAACCTAAATTGGGTTTGTCTTCAATAGTTGCACCTACCCTGTGGAAGAAATACTAAGATATATTTATATTTTTGTCCTTATAAATGGCATGAATTGGTCATGAATATGGTTTCAAATAAAACCATAACTGGCACTAATGGATTATTAGTGAAAAATATAGTAAATATGGTAAGAAGGGTTGAAAACAGAAGCATGGCATTTAAACAATTCTGACTTATGTTGTTGTATGCTTTACAGCATCTTCTGTACTGGATAGACAGCTGCCCCCAGCTACCCTAGCTTACTGGCTTCATCCATACATTGTGCAAAGACTGGTTGCAGGGAAGGCTTCCTTAAAGACAATTATATTTTGGCTATTAATTTGCTTTTAATTATTGATACGATATGTATGCCCATTATTGACAGGTTTCCATTAAAATTTGCAAGGGTAAGAACAAATACCAACAGCTGTAAATAAAGTTATGAAGAAATACATAAATCTGTAGTCAGCATAATATACCATAAATTCAAGTAGGAGCAGACACTGAGATGACACTTTACATAAACTGATTGGTAGAGCAATCTGAAAGTGAGTGTATGTGAGTACATGACAGTTATGTGGAACAGAAAGAAGGTGAAAGAAGAATTACATGGAATCATGCAGTCTATTCTACAAATACAAACGATTCACTTCTATGATATCAATATTTTTTTGTTTATTTTGTATGAAGGCACAAAAGGAACTCCAGGCGTCCCTGGTATACCTGGTCCCGGAGGTTTTGATGGACTCCCAGGCAATGATGGGTTTGATGGTAACCCTGGAGCACCAGGCCCTCCTGTGAGTGAAACCCCTTGTTAATAGTTTTGTATTTGACAATATTAAATGAATGCATAAATATATTCTGGGTATGGTCTGTTGAGAAAGAGTGTCAGGTAAACATATTTGTAAATACCTCTATGTTTTGTTTCACAAAAATTAATGTACCAGTAATATACTAGACTACTGTCTAGAGTCAGGAGGACATGGAGAAGAAGAGTATGGGTTGACAAAACTAAGGCCATTTCCATATTATTGAGCTGTAAATATGTCTACTGTATATTATGACATCTAATAAGGGTAACACTGCAGGCTTATATTTTGTTTTTTACTTTGCACAGGGTGAAGGAATAAAAGGATTGCCTGGTGACCGTGGCTTTCCAGGATTGACAGGGGCCGAAGGTGGTCGAGGTGAGACTGGACTACCTGGAATAGGACTACCAGGCCCAAGAGGGGCTCGTGGCTTACCAGGAAGCCCAGGACTCAATGGACTACCCGGACTCCCAGGACTTCCAGGACAACCAGGTATACAGATTTACATTCACTATGCTGCCCTGCCACATGGCCTATGTATCACACACCATGCTTTTTATTATTTATTTATTTAAGGGGTAGGATCTGTAAAACTAAGGAAAAATAAATAGTTTCACACCGATCTTAAAATAATAATAATAATAATAATAATAATAATGACAACAATAAATGGGAGACAGTAATACTCATCTCAATGTTGGGTTTGTTACTATAGCTGATAAGACTTGTCACTGACGTTATGTATGCGCTACTTGTATATAAAAAGAAACCGTAGTTTACAAATAGCCAAAGATGTGGCTACGGAGCAGGGCTTAACAGGACTGTGATCTACCGAATAATGTTTTTAGAAGAATAACATATTTTAATTATTTACTAAACGTATTCATTACTAAGCATAGGCACAGGCTTCTCAGGAGCTTTGTCACAAAATATATAGAAGCTAGGAATAACAGATATATTCTATGTAGTGTCCTAAGCTAATTTACACATGCAAAAAAATTACCTTTGTCTATTTGTGTTATTGCCTGCCCTTGGTGCCCTACTTTAGCATGTTATCAGGGAAACCATAAACAAAGGGGAGTCTCAGCCATTCATGCTCCGAGACTGCGTACAGTCATCGCAGTTACCACAGGTCGAGCAGACAAGTGAAAACCTGCAGATGGCGCCATTGTCCTGGAAACAGACTCACTTTTAACTGATCCATGTTATGAGCCTGGTGCCATTCTCACATATTGGACATATTATTAGTATTTATTGTTTTACATAGTGGCATCATATTCTGTAGTGCTGTACAATGGGTAAACAGGACATAAACAGTATTATATAATATAACAATTTCACTTACAGCAACAAAAAGGGGGGGGGCATATCTAGCGTACCTTTTAAAACTGCTATGTGGTATGTTAGGACCATTGCATGTTTACCAATATAGAACAAAAAAAACCAATGGATATGTGTGCAAATTATCACCACTGCCAGGAGAACGCAATATTTTAATAAATTTTTTCTTTTAAAATTGTATTAAGGATCCTATTTACATGACTACTGCTTGTCATTGCAGGTGACTGCTACAAAGAATCCAACGAAGAGAATGAGATTGGAAGGGAAGGTAATGTTCAGTCACATCCTGTTCATCAAATAATATCGTCATTAACAACTTTATGAAACAGATATGAAGGACATGAGTATAAGTTCTGCAAAGTGTTTTTAGTGCATTGTTTAAGAAAATGGTTCAGACCTCCTTTCCCTGTCCCAGCGGTTTGTATGCAGAATATATATATCGAGCAAAATGTGTTTTACAGTAGTGAATATGCGTGAATACTCGCAGCCAACCAGCTCCAGTGCTGCTTTCTGCGTGAGCTTCAAGATGTTTACGGTGCACATATGTAAAAAGCACTCCCGGGGGTGTAAAAAGCACTATGGGGGTGTTTCACCAAGGGCATGAATGGGACATTAGATCGTCCCTTTAATTAGTAAGGTATGCCTGCAAATGTTTATATCGGAGACACTATAACAGCTCCCTGCAGTTAGCCATTTCCTGGCTCTTTTTTCACTAACAATATAAAATATTTAAAAATCACTGGCGGGAGAGGAAACTGAGGCCCTTCAGGGGACCACATGTGTAATATAAAACATTACACATATACTGGAAATGGTAAATAATGTCTTAAAATGTTTGGTCCAGGGGCTAGGTGAACAGTTGGTGCCCTCTAGTGGCCACATGGCAGCTGCACAGGCAGAACAATTATGACAAGTGACTTTAGAAAAGAATGATGTAGCTAACAGCATCTCTTAGCATTTGTTTTCTTCTTGCTTCCATGTACGTTCAGAACAGTGTACCAGTGTATAGTGTATTGCCAAGCAGGTTGTCCATGTATTTAACTTGCATCATTAAAGCCAATACAGTAAATGTGGGCATGTCATTTGGAATCAGCAGCAAAGTTTTTGGGATAACTAGTACTTCTGTCTCGTTAGGAGTGAGAATGAATGGGTGCTTCGTGTTCTCTATGATGGAAATATGCAGTTGAATTAGGATATTCAATACATAAATATCTAAAACTTTATATCATTTTGCAGGTACTGGCTGTGCGTTGGTGGCCCCGCCAGCTCCTGCAGGAGCCCCCGGACCTCCTGGATTACCTGGATTTAATGGTAATATTTTATATTGGTATAGAACTCTATAAGATCCCCGTGAGGTATGTTTGTTCTGTTTGTCATGGCACATATTGTACTTATTCATAGCAAAACACAGGGGGGGGGCTGAAAATTTACAGTTATCCCCAGATTACATATTCACTACTTTTCTGTATAAAATAAATGATGACAGTACTCCTAGAATGCAAGACTAAAAAAAAATGATTAGCCAAATCAGTAAATGTCATTCCCTACAATTTCTGTGTTTGGATGTCTAATATAATAGAAATATATTAATTTTAATAAAATATGTGGTAATATGCAATTATCTGTTAAAATCCATTCATAGTCCTCCACATGCAGCAAATATGTGTTTTCAAATTATGGCCCAAATATTTTGTACGTTATTAACAGTATTACCTTAATTAATTAATATTCATGAAATATCTGTCATGTATTTTTCCAAGGTTTAAGGGGCCCAAAAGGACAGCCAGGTACACAGGGAGAAGATGGAGCTCAAGGCATCAAGGGAATCAGAGGGGATACTGGGAATGACAGTCTACCTGGTTCACCAGGTAAATATTTTATATTGTTCTTTAACAAGATTCTTTAGCACTATATTTGATTGGCCACATCCTTTCATGCTTTATCATTTGGCTTTTTCCCAGTCTGTGGTCTCTAACAGGGTTATTATTATCACCTATACGCTGAATTGATTGGTGGAAACAAGATGTTCTTATTATGGGATGACACCAAAACAAAAAGTTGTAACTTTGGATATTTACTGAATATGAACCAACACAGAACGCAAGTCCCTATGCCCACCTGTGATTTGGTCATGCTAACAAACACAGGGGATTGATATAGGAAAAAAATGTGGTTGGTCATAGTTGACTCATTTAGAAGCTGAGTATGTGTAGAATTGAGTCAAATGCCCTGTCAATTGGCCCGAGCCTTGTACTTAAAACTCTAGTTTTAGTGAATAATAATTTTATTAAAATACACTAGTGATACATACTAGTCATAGAAAGATGCGGTGCTTTAAAGCACAGAAAAAATCCCCTTGAGAATTAAATACAGTACCGTGTACGGTAATGTAGGTGAGAGTGTAAAAACCTGGCTTTATCTCATGTTGCTCCTAAAAGCTTTTGTCAGCAGACCTGGAGGCTGCCATTTGTGTCATGCGTTCTATCATACGATATTGTGGGTGACTTTCCCTGCTCAAACACTACACTGAGGTGCTTTTATATGGCAATGCTATAATAGCGCTCCAACTGGATGATTGTAGTGTGATAAGGGGTTAGGATGTTAGTCATCTAAGTCAAGAGCTAAGATGGAAGAAGAAGAACACATACAAATGGTTAATATGCAACTCATGAAACATCCAAAAACTAGAATGTTATAAAAAAAAAGAAAACAGCACAATATTTTTCAACACTTATTTTTCATCTGATACAAGCAATAAAAACAATGCTTTGTTGACTTGATTATCATGTAGCTGTACTTTGTGACATAAGTTGTATCGAACTTTCTCTCAAAGACCCCTGGACATGGTCAATGTGACAATAATACCCTTCTTTTTTTAATCACTTCTACAGGCTTTCCGGGACCACGGGGAGAAAAAGGTAAACTTGGGTTATCCGGATTTCCAGGTGCACCCGGTCCTACAGGAAACCCTGGCTTAATGGGATTCCTAGGAAATAAAGGAGCTGCAGGTGATGTGCTAGGAGCACCCTCTGGACCCCGTGGGGATATTGGACTTCCTGGCCTCCCAGGTCTAAAGGGCCAACAAGGGGATCAAGGCATATCGGGATTACAAGGTGCAGTATCTTTAACAATCCCTCAAACCTGTTGGCTTAACAGCAATTTTTGCATTGTGTAAATCTGCAGCTCATTATGGTGAATGTGATAATAATTTGTTTATGCAGCTATAGATTAAATACATGGTCATTGATTATTCTGTGTGTGAGGCTCCACATTTTGCTACTGGAGATAAGGTCAGGATAAGATAAGTCATTTGAGCAGGGCCCTCCTTACATTTTGTCGCAGTCCAAATTGTTATGTTATGCACTACTTGTTGCGTTCTGTTTGCCCATTGCATGGTTCTGCTGAATATGACGGTGCTATATAAATCAATAAAATATATATATATATATATATATATATATAATAATATATATATTAAGTAATTATAAAAGGAGTAAGTGCCTGTTGATAGATGCCAGAGCCAGAGGTTAGTTTTTTTTGTTTAGTAGTGCACGATTTCTATATTATTAATTGTGTTGAAAGAAATACCTTCAAAATTCAACATATGTGCAGTAGTCCCTTGCATCAAGAGAGCTTTGAATAAGTAACATATATTCTGCATCTTTTTACCTTACAGAATTGTATGCGTTTCCATTTCTCAAGATGTAATTTCCTTTTAATGTTTGTTCCTACTTCTTTTTCCCCATTTAGGTGTTCATGGTAGACCTGGTATACCCGGATTTAAAGGCGTTCAGGGTGACCCCGGAGTCCGTGGCTTCAGCGGCCAACCAGGACCAGCAGGAGCCTTTGGATTTCCAGGAATGCCAGGGAAGCCAGGGTCAACAGGAGCAGAAGGAAACCCAGGAGCTCCAGGTTAGAGAATGTGGTTTTATACTGTGTTGCATCTCAAAGGGAAACCGTAATGTGATGACTGTGATGAAGCCACCATTTGATGACAATAGAAGATCTACTCATTGAGGAGACTTTCTGAATGGACAGATGATAAAAAAATAGGATTTCAGGAGTTTGTGTAAGAATGTAGAGGAAAGTGCTTGATTGACAATACTATGAAGGACATCGAAATGTAGAAGAAAACTGCATTCTGAGAATCAAGCATCTGGAAGTTTATAATAGAGTATAATTATTTGCTAGGAAGTAAAACTGAGGGTGGCTAATTATTAAACAAAATTGGAGTTATTTCTAACTTAACCATGATGCCCTTGATTATTTGTGCCTCTGTATTTGGATGCTATGTGTAAAGCTGACAGATTGAAATTTAGAAATCAAGACATTTATGACTATTTTGGTTCTGTGCAGCATTTTTATCCCTTCATTCCCCAACATAGTGGGGAAGGTTAACATTTTATAGCCCAGCATTTTATAGACCATTCTGCAAAGGTGAACACATTGACCCCCCCCACTCCAGAAAAAAACAAGGTGTACAAAATAAACTGAGAGTTTATGTTAGTTTGCAAGAAAGTTTCATCTTCTTGGTATCACATTTTTAAGGACATTTCAGTTCTTCTTAATCTTCCTAGGATTGGCCCTTTTCATTGCATATCAATATCAGGTATTTAAAATGTGCAGCTCTTATGCAGACTCCCATATTAATAAATAGACCCGTTGAGCAAAATGAACACAATATTTTTTGTTGTAGTAATTGGGAAAAAATCCCACATTTTCAGGCAAAAGCTTCCAAGTGTATCAAGTGTAGCTGTTTGGGTTACAAAAATCCGTGTAGTACATGCTCATACATTTTAATACCACAGGTGAATAGATATTTTTAAAAAAGTTTCAGCATATATGACTTTGTTTTTGTAATTGGCAGGACCACGTGGACAGAGAGGCGATGAAGGAGAACAGGGACCACCTGGTCAAGTTGGCATGAAGGGTTTACCCGGAGATACGGGGGATGTGGGATTTGTTGGCGTTAGAGGCAGACAAGGTGAACCTGGCTTTCCTGGTCTAAAAGGCATGGATGGTCTCCCAGGTGCAAAAGGTAACTCATGCTGCTGATGTTTTGTAAAGTTTTTAACCCACGAAGAATAATCAGCTAAATAACACAGAATAAGGTTTGAAACAATATAATGTTCAATTGAGTCAATTTCAAAGCAGCCATCTTGGTAGGCTTGCCATCTTGACTCGTACAGCTGGTTGTCCCATTCTGTTGTATGACAAAAGTGTAGGTATTCAATGATATTTTAATGATAATTATTCATTATTTTTCTTTTTAAATACTCAAGGCGAAAAAGGATCCGCTGGCATGGATGGTTTCCAGGGAATGAAAGGTGTTAAGGGAAGGCCTGCATGGAGAGGAATTAAGGGAGAGACTGGAAATCCTGGTTTTCCTGGAGTAAAAGGGGTCGAAGGTGTTCTAGGCACAAAAGGTATTGGTTAATAATCAATTCTGTGGTGGCTTATAATGTGGCATTATATACCATGAAATATTATCATTAACAAATGTTTTCTCTAAAACGTATTGACAAAATGAAACTTTTCAAGTAGATGATATCTAGATTTTCACATGGGATAGCCACTTACTATTCAGAAGCTTAGTCTGAGGTTCCAGGCACCATCAGATTCAATAAAATAAAGGGATTTGTAGGTATGTTAAGCACTGAAAACCACACACAGCCTATGGGCTACGTGGAACACTGTTTTAAACACAATGAGGCATCCGATAAACACTGCTTTCTTGGTGAAGCTGAAACTTCTCAAACTTTGGATTTTTTAACATAAATATGACTTCTTCTATAGGGGATCGTGGGACAATTGGAAAACCGGGGGAGCCACCCCACATAAAACGAGAGATGCTAGTGGTTGTGAAGGGGGACAAAGGAGATCACGGCACCCCTGGATTTATAGGATTCACTGGACATAAGGGTAAGACTTTTCACTTTGTATGCATGCTCTGTAATGTTAATATTAAAGATATCCATTTTAAAACGAATAGGAGTTTTTTGTTGCCCACAGAGCATTCAGTCTTTTTATGGAGGTGTTCCTATATTTTCCTCAAAGAGAGGAGACCAAACATTAGACCGCCTGATCTTGCATGCATCAGCAGGAAGATGCAGTAAGCCAAGCTGCTTGCAAGTTGGGACTTATATGTTGTGATATCTTATTCACATTGTAGGATCTTTACTCCCATAAAAACCAAAAAATAGAAAATAGGAAAAAATAGGTTCAAACCAACAGATTTATTGTTACAGTAAAAAATAAAATAATACACAAAATACAAAGCAACTCCATTCTAGAGTACTATGTAAACAGACAGCTACTGTAGAGCTGGACACTTACTCTTTAACATACACATAAAGTACCTGTTTTCAAGTTTGGTTTCTTTGCTGAATACTAGTTCCAGCCTCCTTGGGCTTCTGCATTCCCTGAATTCTCAGCGAGAACACTCTCTCAGCTGATTGCCTACCTTCCATTATACATTGACAAGTAGTGACAGAGGAGATGGCGAGATCCAGCAAAACCTCTGGAGAAAAAAGATAATTTACCTTTTTTGGGGCCCATCCAATGATGATGCGAAAAGCCATGAATCCTCATTTCCGGCTGAAGGAAAGGGGCAAATTAAAAAGTAAAAGCTGGATTTTTTATTAAAAAAAAAGTGTTGCTTGAATAGACCCACACACACCAGAGGGACTTAGATGTCAACTTGCATGTTCTTATCTGAAATTCATAAACGTTGCAGACACTCGCAGATTAGTGTAAGTTGCGTTAAGAGTGTGAGGGCATGCAACCTCAGTGGAGTTATAGCATAAAAGGGACATTACTACCATCATAGACACATGGTCTCTTTCAATTTTCGTGTGGTCAGTTTTGCAAAAGAATGGGGGGATTCTGCCTCCTCCAGCTGCATGTCCTGCATGAGATAATTTCAGATGAATGCATCTCACTGCATGTGATGAACTCACCACCAGTCTGCTCCAATGCTGGCCCTGCAGAACACTGCATGCAGAAGTCTGTTTAGACCCCAGTCTTACCATTGATTTCAAAGGGAGCAAATTCCTGCCACTGATAGGCTGCTTAAGGAAGAAAGGCAATTGGTAGAATGGTTGCAAATTCTGGGTCAGATAAGTGTTCTTTCACATTTTGGAAGAATGTGTAGTAAAGTACTCCCACGTTATGGACAATGTATAATCACTCAGTACTTTAATATACATTCTTCTATAGTAGGGGTGTCAGGGACCTTAGGCTGTCCCTTTAACTCAACTAACCACTAAACACTGAACATCCATTCACATGGCAGTGATCACCCTAGGTTGCTAAAAGACCCACACTTTACAGGGGCAGAGAAAAAACTTCAGTTTGGCCCAGGGTGAACTACATGAGCAGATGTATATGCTTTTATAAAAACTTTTTTTCTTTCCCCTAGGCAGTAAAGGAATGCCTGGTTCTCCTGGTCAGCCAGGAATACCAGGTTTACCGGGAATGCCAAGCTTTGACTCTGGTGAAAAAGGAGAATCTGGAGACCTGGGCCCAGGTGGTGTTCCAGGGCTGCCGGGACAAGTTGGCCCACCAGGCATTCCTGGATTCCCTGGATTCACAGGCCCCAGAGTAAGACTTTCACTCTTCTTTTATTGCAAGACTCATGACAACACTAAGATCCAAGTAGAAAAAGCCTAGGAACAAATTGTATGGAAATAGGTGTTTCACAGAATTGTGTAATGTAAAATCACATGTCCAATTTAGATAGATTAATGTATACGAGAGAGAAATAAAGGAAATAAATTGGAAATACTAATTATGAAATTATTATTGTTATTATTATAACCTAATCGATCAAGACAACTACTAAACAATACTTTTTCTTATGCAGGGAACAAAGGGGCTTCCTGGTCTCTTTGGGTTTCCAGGCGATAGAGGTGATCTTGGAGAAAGAGGTTTGTACAAAAATCGATACTAGGTCACAATTTTTGACAATAAATACAAACTCATTATAACATGTAAAATCTGATTCTGTACCATATGTGTGATCTATAGGAGACCCAGGAGACATCATAGATTTACCTGGAGAAAGGGGAGTGAAGGGTGAACCTGGTGATTCTGGACTGCCAGGTATTTACTTCTCCTACTTTAAAGAGGAAGGTGGATAATTATAATTAAACTAAACATCCTGAATAATATCTTTCAATGTAGAAGAACAACCATTTCTCAGACAATACTGTTGGGACTACCCATGTTATTGGTACCAAGCTACTAGTACAGATGTTTTCGTCTCTCACAATACACCAGTCTGTGGGAAAAATAGTAACATAGAATCTGATTGCAGATAAGAACTACTCGACCTTAGTAATGTAAAGACTCAAACCTTAATAGGTTTTGGTCTTGTCTTAGATTCAGGATAACCATTTGTCTGTCCCATGCATGTTTAAATTCCCTCACCACATTAGCCTCTACCGCTTCTGCTGGTAGTCTGGGATTCTTTTCACTTTATATGAGAAAACTGAAGACCTCTTTCTTTTCAGGACTGAGGGGAACACCTGGAGAAAAGGGAACAGCAGGAGATAATGGTTTGCCAGGCATTGAAGGTGTAAAAGGACAAACCGGACCACCAGGAGAAAAAGGGCTGCAAGGTAACCTCTTCCTTTAATAGGACATTCACTAAATACAAAAAGAGTTCTGGCCATCAAAGCCCTTGACTCTAGGGTCCTCCAGTAGAAGTGGAGTCTATAAGAAAAGATTCAATTTAGTCTGCACTTGAACCTTCGTGCTAACACTCACAACACAACTCACATATTCACTATTTTACCGTTTGTGGGTTTTACAAGTACCTTTGACTTACAGGTGAGGGCATTCAGATTCACTGTGAAGCCACAGGCAGTTGCAGGCAGTTAATTTGCAAGTTGCCTTCTTTTTTCAACTCGCATGCATTCAGATATTTATACATGTCCTGCATGGGAGTGTATGTAAGTTGGGGTTTTTTTTATATTTTCTTTGATTGCAAATGCGAGTTGGCTTTACAGAATTTGCGAGTTGGAGTTTTGTTGCTGCAATTTTTTTGCCAACCAACAAGCACCTTCACTTTAATGAATAGGCCTTATTGTCCTACTTTAGATTGATTGTTATTGACTTGTTGCTCATAAGAGCCTTTATCGAGTATGAGATAGCCAAGTTTTAAGTTTTTTGCCTTTTGAGATGGACATATGTCATTAGCATTATGATAAACTGGATGAAATGTTTTCCTTCTGCTACAGGTTTTCCCGGCCAGGTTGGATTACCAGGCTCCCAGGGAGATCAAGGATTTCCAGGAATTGATGGTAGTAAAGGAAATGTTGGAAACCCAGGTTTACCTGGTCAGCAAGGTGAGTGGAGACATTACATTAGATGCTTCCAACCAAATTTCTTTAAATGTACATGTAGACCAAAAGAAACACCTTTGTTCAGTATATTCATGTTGTGTGTTAGAAATGTGAAGAGTTGCAGTACATTTGTTGTAGGTGTATGTTATAATCCCCTAAATATTAGTGTTGAGGAAGCAGATTTAATCGTGGGACATTTTAATTACCCAGACACAGACTTGAATTCTGGAACAAGTACAGTAAAATAACATTGTTGTGCAGTCAGTATACAGTATATGTGATTTGGGACTATGGTACTGGCAGGGTTGGCATTTTTTTTTCATCAGACAGATAACTGTGTGTTTTCGCGACAGGCTTTCCAGGTTTAAGAGGAATCTCGGGACTTGATGGCCTACGAGGTACAAAAGGATATCAAGGAGAACCAGGTACAGCCATTTCCAATCCAGCACTAACTATCAGTCCAAGAAACAGACAGGAATATGAACTTTTGTGATTTTACCTAAACAGGAGCAGATAATTTTGGTGTGCCAGGAATGAAAGGCCTCGGCGGTTCCAAGGGCGAACCAGGCGATTATAGCACAGTCGTTGGCCTCCCTGGTGAGCCAGGTGCTAAAGGAAGCAGAGGGGACTCAGGTTAGTCATATTTTTTAGATTTTTCAAAATTAATATTGATGTATAAATGTCTAAAATAAGGAGTAAACTATAATACAATGATATATGTTATTTTATTTTGGCTCTTGAGTATGGCCATCCACCATATAGATCCTTGGAGTCTTTTTCCAGGAACCTGAATACAGATTGAGTGATTAATGATGCAGTCTATGTATTTGTCATTCATTATGTTAAAAAGTGTTCATACATTTTTATAGATCACTTTATTGCATTAAAGATCTTCGCCACTGCATCATTCACATTGTCTGTACTTAAGTGTCAGAGATTCAAAATAGCTCTTTGTTCTCATTTATAAAATATTTTGCAAATGTTTAAATGCACAGCTTACAGGTGAAATGGGTAAAGACCAATAGTACATCGAACTCCAATACAGAATATCCACTATCTTGCTTTGCATTCCTATGTATTCCTATTTTTTTTAGTTGCAGACATATTACCTGATTGTAATCTAATAAACCAACTTCTCCTCCTCTTAGGTTTACCTGGCTTTAGAGGTCTTCCCGGATTGCTTGGACCGCGTGGCTTGCCAGGGTTTTCCAATGTATCTGGAATACCCGGAGATGTGGGAGATCCAGGACTTAGCGGGTTACCAGGTAACATGTTTGTCTCTTGTAAAAACTATATTAATAGAGCATTACATGTGTTGTTTGGGAAAGTTGAAATAGTGCTTTGTACATCTTGGCTCTAGCAAAGTAAAAATGTATGATTTGAACGGCCAAGGCATCTGGTTCCATGGATCAATCTTTAAAGCTTATGGCCATGTTCTCTGGCCTACCCATTGTGGCAACTGTTAATTGAATTTTAGGCAGTGGTTAATGGTTTGAACTGTGTATATTTGTTTGAGCTATCTGAATTCAGTTTAGTTTTATGGTAATGTGAATATACAGTATTAATGATACCGATAGACTGCTGCTTTAACTGGATGGTCTTTCAGGTTTTCCAGGTTCACAAGGAAGTCCAGGTATATCCGCTTTGCCGGGAACAAAAGGAGTAGAAGGACTATTTGGGCTACCAGGAAATTACGGTGCCAAAGGAATTCCTGGTGACAGAGGACCACAAGGCTTTACTGGAATCCCTGGTATCTCTGGACCAAAAGGTATCAAATATATATATTTTCTCATTCCAGAAAATGTATGTTCCATATCAATGTTTTTGTTGTATAGCTAATAAGTTGGTGCCTTTTGAGTACCATGTGTTTGTAAGTGTAGTGTGGTTCACTGAAGCCATGTAAGTTCTGTGTGGTTGGTTTGTAGTGTATATAGGCCATAAACAATCTTTACTCATTTTTCAGTTCATTTTAGGCCCATTATTTTTCAGACAACAAATTCTGTTGCCTTCCCATTTGTTTTATATTTTTACATTCAGAAACAAAAATCATTGTCTGGCGCCAACATATATCACTCTAACTCTAATTCTCTTGTACTCTCTTTCTCACACTCTTATTCTCATTCACTCTCTCTTTCAGGCTCTTGAAATGTCTTCCACTTCAATGTTTTGAAGCTCTGCTTCTTCTCAAGCATCTTATTTTTTCTCTTCTGTCTTCAGGCTTCTTTCGTCAGTCACATCTCCGCGGACATGACCTCCTGCTGAATTTCTGCAAAAATGGTGGAGCTTCAGGTGATGTCCTCTCCTTCGATTAGATGATCAAGGGAGGGGGTGTTACCAGAAACTTCGCCATTTTACCCAAAATAGCCTCCCATGAACAAAAATGGTGGAGTGTTCTGTGATCTTCTCTCTCCAATCCTCCAATTTTGGGAGAGGAACCACCGAAAGTCATTTCACGGAAGTTCACGGGGAGGTCATGTCCGTGGATATGCAGATGAAGAAGGAAGACAGAAGAGAAAAGGACAAGTCTAGTGTACATATTGCCATATATGCTGAGTGATGTATATGAATTTTGTGACGTTGATGGGTGCCATATGCATGACATTCTGGAGATGTGTGGGATCTAGAGAGTTGTTAAGGTGAGAAATGGTTGGTGGATGAGCACAAAGACAACTTCGGGGCAAAGGTCTATACATTAGGAAATAGGATTTGCTTAAAAATTTGCAAATACTAGCCAAACCTAACTTGTTAATTACTTCACACGCTCTATTCCATCTGTTGTAATAGGGGTGCTTGCTTATTGTCACTGGTAAAAAGTGCTTTTCAAGAAAATTGTTAAATAATTGGTGTTTTCCAATAAACACATTCTTTCTTTCAGGTTTTCCATAAATACATTAGTAAAATACGTGCAAATTATATTATATTTTTAAATTAACAGGTCATAAAGGTGACCAAGGAGTGATGGGGTTTATTGGAATAACTGGATTTACAGGAGAAAGGGGACCTCAAGGAGTGAAAGGTGACAGGGGACCAGCAGGTGAGTGACAAAATGTCTACAATTTTAATGTCAATTGCGACAAAACATACAATGTGTTATATCCATAACCGTAAATGTAATGACTTCGTGGTTTTTGCCGCATAATGATTTTAAAGCGGCCGGAGTGGCTTTAAAACTTGCAGCCGCAGTGGCTGCAGTGGCAATGCTGAAGGCTTTTGCCCTGAATTAAAGACAGCCCTGGTACGGCCGAATCAGCCACCTCAGTGGCTTTTACACGGTTTTATTAGATTCAGTTTAATTTAGATTCAGAGCGACCTGGGGGTCAATTGCCCCATGGCCCAGCCTGCCCCTAATGTGTTTTCATCTGGGTTATTTCAGTTACTGCAGGAGTTGTAGCAGTAAAATGTGTGGGCTCTGTGAACTAGCATTATTATACTCAACACAGCATTGTTTCGTTCTATACACAAGTGTATAAACATGCACACATTGAGGAGTATATGAGGGTCACTTTGAATATGGGGAAAAACAAAATGTTCCCTTTTATGTTTTAAAAGGCTTGCAGGGACCTCAAGGCATTCCAGGTTTGCCACCTGCGCCAAGGCAATTAATAGCAGATCGCGGAGTTCCAGGGCCTCATGGAATTGTTGGTCCACATGGTGTCCCAGGTGATGTTGGACCTAAAGGTCCTCCAGGAGATAAAGGTATGCTTGGATACATTTGATAATATTATCTCTGTAGTACTATTATGCAATACACTGGTCTCTTACTGTATGTGTTTCTGCCTCTTTAGGTCTTACAGGTGTACCTGGTAAAGAAGGATTACCTGGTATAACAGGTTGGCCTGCTACACCTGGCTACAGAGGAGAATCAGGATCCATGGGAGAGAGAGGTCCTACTGGTTATAAAGGTAAACAACCAATGAGATAAAATAAATGTAATTCATCCTAAGTCAATACTCTGTGTTTTTGAGCCTGCCACCTTGTGTTGGTGCAGGGAAATCTTTCTTTTTAAAATATTAAGCCTAAGATATTGTACTTAGGTAACTTTCATGGACTGAGCAATAATTTTAGGGTATTTCTACATAAGCTTGTTAGATGAACTGATAAACCTATTGGACTTTCAGTTCAAGCAGCTTCAACATGACTCCAAGCAAGGAGATTTATGCGTTTGATACATCAAGAGAACATTGCAAAATATATCTGTGCCATAGAGGTCAGAGATGTTTCTCCTACCCCACTAGACCAGCAGAAAGTCCAACCCTTGTCTTTCCAGCGCATGTACAGACAACGAACAGCTAGACACCAACCCTCTGACTGGCTACTGTTTGTGTTTCATTTTAGCTCATGTTCTAGCATTTTGTATTACCGAGTAATATGTAAAACCTCTGTTTTATTTATGTTTTCAGAATTGGTTTGAAGGATTAAGGTCATTCAATCTGTTATGTGACATTAAAAATGAAATTCAAGCACCATAAAACTTCAAAGTAATTTATTTTCATTTGGGTTTCGGTTGGTCATACAGCCTTTCGCATTGCATGATCTAGACATCTGTCTGCACCACCTTCCCCTAAGTCAGGTTTGCATCAATCATGTTGTGCCCTTGCAACTGATGATGTATGGCGCATGTTTTGCAGGTGTTCCTGGGTCACCAGGTACTCCAGGGCTGCCAGGTATGCCAGGAAGAAGCGTCAACATTGGCTATCTCCTGGTGAAGCACAGCCAAACTGACCAAGAACCAATGTGCCCTGTTGGCATGGCCAAGTTATGGAGCGGATATAGTCTGTTATATTTTGAAGGACAGGAAAAGGCACACAACCAAGATTTGGGTATTTTATTTCTTATAAAATAAACTATATTTTTGTGCACTCAGTGGGGAAGGCCAATATATACCTACATTGTGTACATCTACTTATCTTTGGATTATATATTTGTATAAATATTAATCTAGAATGTTGTGTTCAGGCTAATGGATAATAAACAGTTCAGTGTTCTCTAGTAAGGTGGGAAGCTTTAATAGTAAAATGAGATTATTCAGTTAACATTAAGTAATGGTATAGTATTATGAACTATTTCACTTGGACATAGACAGTACATGAATTTGGCCCACACCAAGGATGGAAAGTGAACTCTGGTTTGTATCCACAGGTTTGGCTGGATCATGTCTGCAGCGTTTCAGTACAATGCCTTTCCTGTACTGCAATCCAGGGGACGTTTGCTATTACGCCAGTCGTAATGATAAATCCTACTGGCTCTCAACCACAGCTCCCCTGCCAATGATGCCAGTAGTTGAAGAAGAGATTAAACCATACATTAGCCGTTGTACAGTCTGCGAGGCTCCAGCTGTTGCTGTTGCTGTCCACAGTCAAGATATGTCCATCCCACACTGCCCTGCAGGCTGGAGGAGTTTATGGATTGGATATTCCTTCCTCATGGTAATCCATTTTTCCTTATGGATTTAAAACCAGTCAAACTCTTATGTAACTATTGTGTACAGTCATATGATAAATTATGCTGCATGCCATTGCTACCAGTTATCTTATGCCCAATAGGGGTATTGCATATTAACCCATCAAGTGCCAAATGTTTCTGTTTTGTATACATTCAAATATATCTATATCTATATAGTGGGGCAATAAAGTATTTAGTCAGCCACCAATTGTGCAAGTTCTCCCACTTAAAAGGATGAGAGAGGCCTGTAATTTTCACCATAGGTACACTTCAACTATGAGAGACAGAATTGGACGAAAGAATACAGGAAATCACATTGTAGGATTTCAAATGAATTCATTGGTAAATTCCTCGGTAAAATAAGTATTTGGTCACCTACAAACAAGCAATATATCTGGCTCTCACAGACCTGTAACATCTTCTTTAAGAGTCTCCTCTGTCCTCCACTCGTTACCTGTATTAATGGCACCTGTTTGAACTTGTTATCAGTATAAAAGACACCTGTCCACAACCTCAAACAGTCACACTCCAAACCCCACTATGGCCAAGACCAAAGAGCTGTCGAAGGACACCAGGAACAAAATTGTAGACCTGCACCAGGCTGGGAAGACTGAATCTGCAATAGGCAAGCAGCTTGGTGTGAAGAAATCAACTGTGGGAGCAATTATTCGAAAATGGAAGACATACAGGACCACTGAAAATCTCACTCGATCTGGGGCTCCACACAAGATCTCACCCCGTGGTGTCAAAATGATCACAAGAACGGTGAGCAAAAATCCCAGAACCACACGGGGGGACCTAGTGAATGACCTGCAGAGAGCTGCGAACAAAGTAACAAAGGCTACCATCAGTAACACACTACGCCGCCAGGGACTCAAATCATGCCGTGCCAGACGTGTCCCCCTGCTTAAGCCAGTACATGTCTGGGCCCGTCTGAAGTTTGCTAGAGAGCATTTGGATGATCCAGAAGAGGATTGGGCGAATGTCATATGGTCAGATGAAACCAAGGTAGAACTTTTTGGTAGAAACTCAACTCGTCGTGTTTGGAGGAGAAAGAATGCTGAGTTGCATCCAAAGAACACAATACCTACGATGAAGCATGGGGGTGGAAACATCATGCTTTTGGGGCTGTTTTTCTGAAAAGGGACCAGGACGACTGATCTGTGTAAAGGATAGAATGAATGGGGCCATGTATTGTGAGATTTTGAGTGAAAACCTCCTTCCATCAGCAAGGGCATTGAAGATGAAACATGACTGGGTCTTTCAGCATGACAATGATCCCAAACACACCACCCGGGCAAGGAAGGATTGGCTTCGTAAGAAGCATTTCAAGGCCCTGGAGTGGCCTAGCCAGTCTCCAGATCTCAACCCCATAGAAAACCTTTGGAGGGAGTTGAAAGTCCGTGTTGCCCAGCGACAGCCCCAAAACATCACTGCTCTAGAGGAGATCTGCATGGAGGAATGGTCCAAAATACCAGCAACAGTGTGTGAAAACCTTGTGAAGACTTACAGAAAAGTTTGACCTCTGTCATTGCCAACAAAGAGTATATAACAAAGTATTGACATGAACTTTTGTTATTGACCAAATACTTATTTTCCACCATAATTTGCAAATAAATTCTTTAAAAATCAGACAATGTGATATATGGACTTTGTTGTCTCATTCTGTCTCTCATAGTTGAGGTGTACCTATGGTGAAAATTACAGGCCTCTCTCATCTTTGAAAGTGGGAGAACTTGCACAATTGGTGGCTGACTAAATACTTTTTGCACCACTGTATATATATATATTTACTTTAGTTGTATGTGCCCAATCCCTGATGCTTTACTCTTCTTTCTTTTATACAGCACACTGCAGCTGGAGATGAGGGTGGTGGACAGTCCTTGTCCTCCCCTGGCAGCTGTTTGGAAGACTTTAGGGCCACTCCTTTCATTGAATGCAATGGTGCCCGTGGGACCTGCCACTACTTTGCAAATAAGTACAGCTTCTGGCTTACAACTATTGATCAGACTTTCCAGAGTTCTCCTTCTGCTGATACATTGAAAGCAGGGCTGATTCGAACTAACATCAGCCGATGCCAAGTGTGCATGAAGAATTTGTAACAGCAAATAAAAAGATTTTTTTAATAAAAAAAAAACAAGACACTAAACAAAATTTATATTGGTGCTCAATTTTAACTTATTACCTCACAAGCTAGACATTGATTTGAAATGTGTTAAAATATACTTTTATATGCATATATTTTGTATTTTAACCACCCTATGCACTAAGCTTTACTTCAACATGCTTGAATTAAGACCTTCTCTGCTGGTAAACGATTTTGTCACTGAATTGACATATTACGTCTTTAACCCAATAAAATAGCCTTGTGAGTACATTAGTTTATCTCCCACATTGTGATGCCTTGCTTATCTCCCATCATTTATAACAATAATAAACAGCTGTGGGTTCTGGGTAATGTTCTAATGTATAGATTGTAAATTCATTATTTTTAGATAGTGGTTAATATCTAGGAGAAAGTGACAGTGTAACAGATCAAAAACACAATCACAAGACTACAGCCCAGTGCTGGAGCACCCAGTGGTACCCTGCCATGCTCCATCATAAGCATCATTAGGCATCCTCTCTGTGACCCTCATATAGTGAAAATATAGATGATGAAGTCGGACATCTCTTGGGATGGCATATAGACATTATTCCAAATTGACATGGTATGTCCCCTGAGCATACCTGGGAACCTCTCAGAGCAGGCTACTCAGAGCTCTCTCCCTTGCCTAAGGGTGTCACTCTACCAGGGAAAGGAAAAGCAACACAAAAGGGAAGGGGGCTAGCCTCAAACAGCATTAAATTGGTTGGGAGTGGGAAGGTATTTGGGTGGCCAGTGGGTGGGAAAAAAAATGCTCCTCTGCTTGGAGAAACAGGAGAGTGACCCCTCAAAGCAGCACTTCGCCCGGAGACTCCAGGTCAAACCCTGATACATCTCATCACCAAGCTTTATGAAAAAGAATGTTAAAAAAAACCTGACTTCCACTCCCCATAGTTTGAACTTTCACTGATGATGTGTATTGTAAAAATAAATAGCATATCACACCTGCATATTGTGTGAGATATGTGGCATGCTGTGTTAGACCAGAGTGAATAACCGACTGCATAATAAGGTTTACATATAGATCAGGAAGGCTTGATGTAAGGAATTACATGTACTATCAACTCTAATGTCTTTGAACCAATTACCCAGAGCCCTGTGGTGTTTTCACAATATTTTACTAACAACTCAAAAAATCTTCCAAATATGGAAGATATATGAATTCCTACAAGTATTATATTATATCTTCTATTATATAATGTGCAACTGGATGGCTTATTTTCCATTACAAGCACTGAGGCTCGACAGTTATTGTGTACATAAGTTTGTTCTGTTATCCAAAAATCTATATACACTAAACATACACAACAAAAATAGTAAATATTAACAACATATCTATCAAAAAATGTATGTTCAACTAAGACCATCTTATGTAGACTAGAGTTAAAGCTTTCTCCACAAATGAGGAGGTAATAATTCATGCAAATTAAAAAATGTGTCAGCTTCAATGGGCGCAACATTAAATACTCTGAGAGAGACATCATTCCTGTCTATAAATAAAATGATTGAAATTTGTATTGGATAACATTTTATGTTTTTATAACCTCAATTTGTTGTCTATCACCATGTTTTGTTGTCGATCGGTTTGTCTTTTATACCAGCAACACCTTGTTAATCCTGTCCCCACAAAACACCATGTATAGGCTTCAAAACCAGTTAAAAGAGTGGAAACCACCTGTGTTGCTTTCATAAATGGGTATATTGTTCCTTAATCCCATATTCCAGATAGCAGCTGTTTTATAATCCATACATCAACAAATATCTGCAGGAAAGGTCATTACACCTGTTATGGGTAAGCCTAAACCAAACAGACAGGATTTGTACAATGTACTTGTATACAAATGGTATGTTTGTGTCTGCGAGCCCTGGTGCTGCCCAGTAGATTTTATGATTAGAATTGTATTTTATAGAACCATGTTCACTGTAGCTCTGGTGCAATGTTAAGTTACAGTACACTTTTTTAATAACCGCCATATCCCCTTTATATGTTTTGGTTTTTATGAGCTTGTCCAGGTTTCTATGTTGCTGTAACTAGAATGAATAAAATGTCTTTATTTTATCATTGATGGTCCATATGTTATCTTAACCTGCTATTAGAGATATTTGGGATTAGCATTCAATGTCTACTGTCTATTACAAAGACTTAATGCAGTGGGTATCCATACCTCTGCAGACCCTGGGGTTAGCTACCGCGTGAGGGTAGGGCTAGCCCCGGGTAGCCTTAAGGTGTGGAGTAGAAATGGAAGCATCCAGAGAACATGCATGATAAACACCACTCCCATACCCAACGAAGAAGGAATGTGACCCGGATATTTAATTTCAAACCAGTAGAGTTCCTCGGTATGCTAGTACCTATAATTTAGTACAAATTTGTTTTAAGAGTTATATATTGCCTAGGACAGTAAAGACTGTGTAATGATACCAGTGTCAACCTAACCAGACTAGACAATATTATCTTTAGCCTCTACGCTTATCACTACTAACAGTATTTACCGGTGAAGGTGCCCTAGGCCTGATCCACGGCAGTGCCCCAGCCAGCCCCTTCACAGCTGCCCCAATCTCGGCAGAACATCGGATATGACAACTTCCCAGTGCTCTGTGACTCAAAAGTTCAAAGCAGTGGATAGAGACTGTATGGAGACAGTGCCAGCTCAGCAATGCCAGCATTGTGGAAATGGGCTGGTTGGGGAGATGTCTCTTGCAAATTCCCCATTCAGCAGCAGCACACTCAGGGGCCTAATTGTTTTATCCACAGTTTAGCGCCAGAGGGAGAGCTGCCACCACCTAAGCCTGTATATGTCACTGACATAAGTGCTGGTTACAATTCTCTAATGTTGCACGTATCCATAATATCAGACAAATGTAGGCTAGCCAGACCTTCAAGAAGAACCTTACCCACTGGGTCACACATAAGATGTAATATAATCGTATATGTCTTGGAATTTTTCTACAACCATTTAGAATGATATCAATGGAGAATTTTTTTTTTAGGCAGAAAACCAAAAGCCCATCCCTACTTTATCCACCGTCGTGGCATGAACTCATTTCTACATTTCATTTTTTCATGCATTACCAGTAAAGCTTCTTTTGCAACAAGGATGACCTAAAAAGGATGTTTCTCAAGTCAGGAAACTCCCAATCTGAGGAGACCAGACTAGACCAAATTCAACAAGAGAACCACTTTCTGTCCAGACAGACGGCACTACTTCTCCATAGCGTGCTCACAACCAGCTAGCTCCAGCTTGCATGAGATTACATAAGTTACAAAAGGAGTCCAAAGTTCATAATCAGCAAGTGCTTACATCAAAAAAGGCTTAGGGCCTGAGTGATCAGCCACATTAAAAGTAAGCAGCCGCCCTTACAAACTATAATTAACTTTCAAGCAAACGGCTCGTCCCACCATTCACTAAAAATGTCTTCTTAAGCTTCCGAGTTATTTAGGCCCCGTACGAAGGCAGCTGCAGTACGAGTGTCTCACAGGTGTGTAACAGCTGCACTGCTCATTTACTCAGCACAAAAAGGCAGCTTCTGTACAACCCGCACATTACTGTCTGGGGTATGTCTAACAGCTGAGCCTTACGTCTACTCGCCTTAACTTGCACGCGGCTGCCATCCCCAAACAGGGCAAAACTAGGCATGAGTACTTATTAAAATAGGGATCTCAAACACTACTAAGTCCTGCTGGAATGTGAGCATTTTGTCCTCATTCACATTTAAACAAAGAACGTGTGTTACTACTAAAGGAATAGTGAAGAATCACACTCAAATTCTGGGGTTTATGAAGCCTTGGAAAATTGCCTTTTAATTTATTCTTATAGCAGATGATTTAGTAGGACTTCTTTTAAAGGAGTCAGTCACAAATAAAAACCAGACACGACTACATTAATAGTTGCTTGTTGAACACAGCCTGGATAAATGGGGCTCAGGGTTAACCTTACATAAAAAAGTATCTAGCACTTTGTCATCACAGTTGAGGCATATACAAGTAGGTGACTTTGATATGCCAGATTCTCCTATAAACCCCAGGAGGGTTGCACACTCCATCATGGGTATTCTCATCACTGTTCAAGATCCCCTTTAGACTTATTTCTGTAAAATAAGAAATATAAGGGAAAAAAAAACACAAAAGGTCTCAAACAGAAGATCACAGAAATAGATGAACACTATTTTAATAAAGCCCCATATATCCATCATCTGGCCTCCATATGTTACCTTTTGGTTGTCATCATTCCAACACCACGGATGACTTCTTCATCCAGGTCTTCTCCTCTTGGGCTTGCATGACATAAAAATAGACTTACCTATTACAGACTCCATCCCTACCCCTTTTGGATTGGGGACCCACATGTAAAGCATCAGTAAATGCCCCAGAGGTCCCCAGCTAAAAAACAAACATTCAACGCTACAGAGAACTGGAAAGCAAGAGACCAACACATCATGGATTTTAGGACATCCCTACCACGCATGTATGTGCCACCATGAAAGCAGTGATGTGAATGTTTTCTATACAGGTTTCTGTACAGTACCACCTGGGTATCAGGGGAGGTATTTCACATTGGGTTGAAGACTGAATTTTTTGGAGCCCGTGTAAAGTGTTTGGGTCCCAAACCTTTAGCACTATCCTTAGCAAATCCTTGCTAGACATGGTTCTGAAATTGTGCACTTCTGCACACATTATTCCAGTGAATGCTTGAAGTAGATAGTACTCCTATTGAAATTAATAGCACCCAACCCTCCCTATAAAATAAAAAAATAATTTTAGATTTTATGAATTCCCTTCTCACTAACCCAAAAGACCAAACAGGATACCACAGGCTTGAGAAAGACCTGTGCGTCGAAACGTTGCCTGTGTGAAATAAACTCACCTTATCACTTGAGTGCTGAGCCTCTGCTTCTTTATTTTGGATTTATTGAGGTACTTGGTGGTACCCTGGCTCGTGCACCATTTCACTGCTGAGTGCTGCATCCCAACCTTTCTTTTTGTATATCTTACATGCAAGACTTCATCACTGACACAGAATACAAATCTCTTTTCAATGAAAATTATAGAAATATAATTTATGTTAATCATTACAAACATTAATATTTACACATACACAATGCAAGGTATCATTACCAAGAACAACAAGACATGGGATGTTTGCATATGTCAGTTTCAGGCTAAAGTAGAAAAAGGTATAATAAAAAAAAAATTAGATTTTTCACATTACACTGCTGTTACAACACTTCATGAATATTCTTCATGTATAATCTACTTGGAGAGGCTTAAATTAACGAATGCAATGTTGCATTCTATCGAAACAGTGAGTTCACTAATAACACGAGGGGAACTTCCTCTTACAAGTTCTTCATTTTGCATTTTTTAAATACGTTACAGGCTAAACGTAATCACCTTTGTACTTTGCTTGTACTTTGGATTTTTTTAAAAAAAGCAGCTACAATGTTTTAAGGTAAACAAAATTAATTCTGTTAAATCTACGAGGGAAATCAGTCGGGTATAATAAAGTGATCGTGTTTAGACATCTGACACACATACATTTCATCTCATTTTCTGATTGTGTTCTTTTTAAATGGAAGGTTATTTATAGGGTTACATAGACAACATCCAGTCTTCAGCCAGTTTATACTATTACACTGTCAGATGATCGACTGGTGTGGTTGAGCTGCAACTTTCCAGGATTGTATGGCTCCATTAATCGTGGACAGTCAATCCACAATGTCTTAGTGCCATCAGTACCTAGCCATGGTCTTGGCAAAAAGACTTGTATCATTAACAGCAACCACGTTTTGATTGCTTCTTGTGATTGCTTTCAGCAAGATTGACAGTATCCTGTGGTCTGTTTACTTTATTTTTAATAATCAATGGTACCACCATGTTAAAAACAGCTTCAAAAAGAGCATCAACATTGTAACCGGTCTTGGCACTTGTCTCAAAGCACATTTTCTCTGCAACGGGGACGCAGTTTTCATCCAACATCTTATACTTGATTATCCTCTTATATAAGGCAACAGCATCTTCTACTTGAACCTGTTTGCGGGCCTTGATGGAAGGACGAGGATTTTCGCCAACTTCTCCTTCATCGTAGTCATCAGTAAGGTCAACTTTGTTCCCGACAATTGCAAATATGCAGTCATCGCTGGCAGTGTCCGTCAGGCCCAGGAACCGTTCTTCAAGCTCCAAGAGGCTTTGCATGTTGCTAACATCATACATCATGATGATTGCAGACGCTGCCCTGCAGTACATGGAACCGAGGCCATGAAACTGCTCCCGTCCTAGAACACATTGAAAAAGGATTACATAAAGCCCATTTAAAATTTTCAGTCGTTACTATGTTTACCAAAACATCCAACAATATGTTATTTATCTCTGTGACAAATATAGGTCCCCTTCCATAGTTAGCTGCCACTGTCCTGTTTGTGACCCAAGAAGTAAATTACTAGTAGATACTTATTTCTATCATTCTTTTTTTTAATGGGGTCCTTGGGGGCAGGGAAAATGACTACTATTAGTACACCAGATGAAAATACCAGTTATATTTCACAGTATACTTTACTTTGGACAGTGTTTTGCTGTTTAGTTATAAAAAAGCAGTTACTGAGCTCTTCCAATGCGATCACATACTGCATTTACACAAGTGTGTCTAATGAGAGTTATAGACAGGTGTGAAAAATGCTGAAAAGTAAGAATAATTTAAAAATAGA
The DNA here is from genome assembly GCA_009364415.1 of Spea multiplicata. NCBI lineage: Eukaryota > Metazoa > Chordata > Amphibia > Anura > Pelobatidae > Spea > Spea multiplicata. The sequence goes on from VKOC01016174.1 coordinate 213,069, forward strand.
CATGTTAATAGTTTATTTTATCATTTAACAAAATGCAAAAAAAACCCCAAACAAATCAATAATTGGTGTGACTGCACTTTACCTAGAAGAATTGATGCTATTTTGAAGGTACACACACACACCATTTCTTAAGGAACTCGGCAGGCAGGTCGTTCCAAACATCTTGGATAACTAACCACACTTGATCTGTGGATCTAGGGAGCCTCAGTTACTTCTCTCACTTCATGTAATCCCAGATTCGACGTTGAGATGAGGGGTCTGTGGAAGCTATACCATCATTTCCAGGATTTCTTGTGATAGTTCTTAATGACTTTGGTTGTATGTTTGGGGTCATCACGCTGAAGAATAAATTTGGGGCCTCCCTAGTATTGCATGATGGACAAGTATCTGCCTGTATTTAGCATTTTGGAGACCATTAATTCTGACCAAGTCCCCAACTCCATTTGCAGAAATGCAGCCCCAAACTCGCAAGGAACCACCGCCATGCTTCTTGGTTGCCTGCAAACACTCATTCTTGTACCGCTCTCCAGCCCTTCAGCTAAAAAAAACTGCTACAGCTGAACACCTGCTGCCATGTTCTGCTTCCCAGTTCCTGTGTTCTCCTGGAAAGTCTTGCCATGGTGTATGACTTAACATTAAACTGTCTCCAGCAACCTCACCTTGCTTGTGAGTTTGGCTGTCCCATACCTAGTTTTATTCCACCTACACAACCATTTCTGTTTTATTTATTCATCATGATTCAACCTACATATTAAATTGATGATCATTAGCATCTGTTTGGTATAATTGTACACCTAACTATACGCCTACACAATCCATGACTTTGTGCAAGCGTACCTAAAAAATTGATGCTGGTTTGAAGGCATAAGTGTGGTCACAACAAATATTAATTTGAGATTTTTCTTTTGTTCACTCGCTTTGCATTTTGCTACGTGATAAAAATAAACTATTAATATGTCTATTTTTGAAAGCATTCATTCTTTACAGCACACCTGCCTAAACCTTTACTGCACAGTACTGAGATTACGAGGAAAGGGCAATTTTAAGGCAAGACAGGAGGCTTCCTATTTTGCATATCTTCCTTTACTACCCACCAACAGCAGCAAAGAAAGAGTTAACGAAATCAAAGAAAACAACCAATAAAACTGCAAACAGAGGGTATATAAATCCTAGTCAGTCCCTCCTCTTCCTCTTTCTTTGCTGCTCACCGTTAGTGCAGGTCAGATTCTCTCTATACTGTGACACTTGTTTGATTTATTCATTGCCTTATTGATTATTTTTATCAATTATTGATTTATTTTAATTGCGTATATATATATATATATGTTGTATCTGCTTTAGCTCTTGTCTTCTGCCTCTTTTATCTTGGGGGGATTCTTTCTCTGGCCCCGGACCCTTCTGGCCGTCAGCACCCCCCCCCCAGCCCCCGCTACCGCCGCCGCCTGCGGTGGCGGCAGCGCCTAACCTGCGTGTTACTTTTCTTTTTCTTGCCTGCCGTTTGCTTCTCGCCGGCAGGGCAGTCTTTCTCTGCTTCTTCCCGGTTTGCGGGAACTTTTCTCCCCGCTTCGCGGGAACTTTTTCTCTCTTTCTAGCCGGCGCGAGGCGGCCATTTGGCGGGCTGACGAGCTCTCGCATCGCGAGATTTCGTCGCCATCTTGCTGCTCTCTTCGTTTTTTCCCTCGCGGCGGCCATCTTTGTGTCCCTTTTTCTTGTGCTTTTGCATCTGTTCACGGCGGCCATTTTTGTTGAGGCGCCGGTTTTTCGTTTTTTATGCATTTTCTTTCTATTTACATCTCTGTTTTTCGATTTTTTTCTCTAGGTTGTTCTGACAGGCTGAGTCCCTGTTTTCCTCAAGTGGGCCTTCAATTATATGCCTCTTTAAACTCTGGGAACCTTTTCTTACTATTGGTTTCTGACAGGTTGAGCCCCTGTCCCGGTTACTGAGCTGAGCCCTCACTGATTGTATTTAAAAAAAAAAAAAACACAGGCTGAGTCCCTGTTTATTCCCGCGGATCCTGTACTTATAAGCTATTATACAGGCTGAGTCCCTGTTGTTATCCGCTGATCCTCAGTATCCCTTATCTATTAGCATGTCCCAGGATAGCACCCCCGGCCAGGATGCCTTTATGGCTTGGCTGGAATCAAAATTTTCCTCCTCGGTAGAAACCCTTATTTCCAAGGTATCGGCCTCCTTGCCCCAGCCGGCCCTACCCGTACCTCCAGCCTCTGTGGCCCCTACTCCTGTTCCCTCCGATTCTGATTCGATCAAATCCGGAGAGGATACTCGCAGTCCCAAAAGACCCTGGAAAGGCAATAGCGCCTCTGCGGGTAAGGGCAAGGCTCCTGCCAAACGTCCTAAATACTCTGTTACTTCGCAACTCTCGGGGCTCTGCCCCACTGGAGACGAGGGCTCTCACCCACTCCCCCTCTCCGTTATTGATGAATGGCAGGCAGAGGGTTCAGATAATTCAGAGGCATCGATTAACCTGGCCTCGTCCAGGACATTAGACTCACGTTACATCCGTGAGTGTTTAGTGGATGAGCCCCACCATTCTGAAACCCATCTAGCTGGGGGCCCCTCCGTTACCCCCCACTCTGCCTCTACCTCTACTGACCTACCAGTCTTAGACCCGTCAGGGGCTTCGCTATTCGATCCCACTACCATGCGGCACCCTAGAGCCACTGAATGGGCTCCCCCAGAACACATTGGTTTATATTTACATAAATGGCTGCGTAAGCCTTTGCCTAAAGAGGTGCGTAATAAGTTACGGGCCGAATGCCCTCGCCCTCGTATCCCTGATAAGGTGGCACTCACCCCCGAATTTGATCCCAACGTCCTTTCCTTGTTGTCCGCTACTCGGCGTGACCCCAGGAAGGGCCTGGAGCAAAGCCTTAAGTCTGCCCAGGATAAGCTCCTGGACCTGGTGGGCCCTGTAACTCAGATTCTGTCCCTGGCAGACAGGGCTTTCCTTCATGCGGCTCCCCTAGACCCCAAACTTATCCGGGACTGGGCTCTCCGGACTGTTTGTCTCCTAGGCAACGCCAATGTTGCTATAGCCACGGAACGACGCAAGGCGGCCCTCCTTCGCATGGACCCTCGCCTGGCTGCACTTGGCTCCAAAGACCTGGGCGCGGCCGCAAACGGCCTTCTTTTTGGAGACTCTTTCGTGAAGGAGCTCAACCGATATGTCTCCCTTCTGACTTCCTGGAACAAGGCCAAGCTCTCCATGCGGAAAGTGTTCCAAGCTGGCCCTCGTTTTTCCGCCAGGGCTGGTCGACCGCGGGGCCGGGTCGCCAGCCGTGCTGCTTTCCAAGGTTCCAGACATTTCCAGCAACCTCAGGTGGCTTACCGAGGTGCCTTCCACCAGCGATCGTTCCCGCCGAGAGGACACAGCAGGGGTAGAGGTTCCACCGGTTTTCCCAGAGGACGCTCCGGCTTCGGTAAGTCCTGTCGTTTCCTGCCTTTCTTTCCCTCCACAGGTTGCTGGCAGGATCTCCAGTTTTTTCCACAACTGGGTGCGAATTACGTCGGATCCTTGGGTCCTCCAAACGGTTCGTGGCTATCGGATCGATTTCGTCTCCCCTCCTCACCAGGTACGGAGGCCTCTTCCTATGTTCCGTTCAAGGTCCGATCGCCAGTTTATAGAGGCCGAGCTCTTAGCCCTTCGGGACAAGGGAGCTATCCAACTAGCTCGGGGTCCCGTCACTTTCCTCATTTCCATCTTTCTGGTCCGCAAGCGTTCCGGGGAATTTCGCCCCGTGATCAACCTTCGGTCCCTCAACGCATTTGTGGTCTACCGCCATTTCAAGATGGAGGGCATCCATCTTCTGCGGGACCTTATGTCCGAGGGGGACTGGTTTACTCGTTTGGATCTCAAGGACGCTTACCTTGCCGTCCCGATTCACCCAGACCACAGACAGTTCCTCCAGTTTCGTTGGGGCAGTCAAATCTGGCAGTTCCGCTCTCTCCCGTTCGGCCTCAGCTCCGCCCCTTGGTGCTTTACAAAGCTCCTCAAGCCGGTCATGGCTTTCTTCCGATCTCGGGGGATCAGGTGTATCGTGTATCTCGACGATATTCTTCTTTTTTCCAGGTGTCGGGATCTCCTCCAGGGCCAGACGGACTTTGTGGTGCAGACGCTACATCAACTCGGCTTCGTCGTCAACATGCTAAAGTCGGAGTTAACGCCCCGGCAACGTATCCAATTCTTGGGTTTCGAAATCGACTCCAAGGCAGCCATGTTGCGGCTCCCGATGTCCAAGGTGGTGGCCATTCGGAAGGAGATTCGTTCTCTTCTTCGGAAGGATGTCTGCTCGCTCCGTCTGCTGGCTCGCGTGGTGGGGCTCCTAGCGGCGTCCATCCAAGCTATTTTTCCGGGTCCATTACACTACCGGGCTCTCCAGCGTCTCAAGGCTCAACACCTGCGGTCGCTCCCTTCTTACGATCAACCCGTTCTCCTCACGCAGGAGGTTCGTCAGGAGTTGGGTTGGTGGCTTCGCCATATGGAGGCCTGGAACGGCCGGGCCATCTTCGGCAGCCAACCGGACTTCGTCCTCGAGTCCGACGCCAGTCTGCTGGGCTGGGGCGCAGCCTCCCTCACCGAAGCGACGGGGGGTCGATGGTCACCGGAGGAACGCTCCCTGCACATCAATTGTCTGGAGCTGATTGCGGGCTCATTCGCCATCCGGAGTCTGGCAAAGGATCAGTCGGATTGTTGTCTTCTCCTCCGAATGGACAATGTTTCGGCGGTAAGATACATCAACAAGCTGGGAGGCACTCGGTCCAAACTTCTTACAGAATTGACAAAGGACATCTTCCACTTTTGTCTTGCTCGCAACATCACGTTACAGGCAGAGTACCTCCCCGGTCCGGAGAACCAGCTAGCGGACTGGTTCTCGAGACATTGGAGGGACGCAAGCGACTGGCAGCTTCACCCGCAGGTCTTTCGGGACATTCTTCGCCTCAGAGGCCCTCTTCATCTGGACCTCTTTGCGTCTCGGACGAACCGTCAGCTGTCGAATTTCTTCAGTTGGCTTCCGGACCCAGAGGCCCTGGCGACGGACGCTTTCACCCAGACATGGCCAGTGTCCGGCGCCTATGCTTTTCCCCCCTTCGCGCTCATCCCCAGGGTGATTCATTACCTTCGGCGCTCCGGGGGTTCTCTGGTCCTAGTGACCCCGTTGTGGCACGCACAGCCCTGGTTCCCTGCGCTGCTAGAGATGTCGTTCATGGATCCGTTGGCTCTTCCTTCCTTCCCGTCTCTCCTGTTAGGCCCTACGGGCCAGGTCCATCCACTCCTCCTGGACGGTCGACTCTCTCTGGTTCTCTGGACGATCTCAGGGAACCCTGTTCCGTCGCGGATTTATCGGAGGTCGCTCAATCCCTGCTCAGAGAGTCTTGGGCTCCAGGCACCCGGAAGTCTTACCGGTCTGCTTGGGGAAGATGGGCTTCTTGGTGTTTGGGACAACAAATGGATCCCCATTCGGCCTCTCTAACCTGTGTGCTTAATTTTTTGGCTGGTCTGTTCCGCGAGGGCAAGTCCTATAGAACTATCAACCTCTTCCGTTCGGCTATTTCGGTGGGTCATGTGGGCTTCTCGGGTGAACCCGTGGGTAAGGCCCCTCTTATCTGTCGTTTACTTCGGGGTATTCGTTTATCCAGGCCTCCGGCCCCACGCTATGATTCCCTGTGGGATGTGGCTGTGGTTCTGGATTTCCTGCGGTCCTGGCCGGATAACGATTCTCTTTCTTTGCGTCAATTATCCTCCAAGCTTACCCTGCTTCTTTGTCTCTTATCTTTCCGCAGAGTTTCGGATGTGCGGGCTTTTGATGCCTCGGCAATCTCCTTTTCTCCTGACGGAGTCCTCTTCACCATCCACAGGAGGACGAAGTCCCTTTCGTCTTCTGTATCTTACCCTTACCTTCCGGATGATCCTAAGCTCTGCGTTGCTAGGTGTCTCCGGTCTTATCTGGCTCGTACTGCAGCGGTCCGGCCTCCTGCTGTTTCCCAGTTGTTTATTTCTTATGTCAAACCATTTCGGGCGGTGTCTTCCCCCACGTTGGCTAGATGGGTTCGTTGGCTCCTCTCTCTGGCTGGCGTTCCATCCTCGTTCGGTGCCCACTCGGTCCGGGGCGCGGCTGCTTCTGGTGCCCTTCGGGCGGGTGGGGCTCTTAGCGATATCTTACGTGCGGCGGACTGGTCCCGCGCTTCCACCTTCCGTACTTTCTATTTTCGTCCTTTGCCCTCGGCGGCTTCTGAGTTGGTGTCAAGCGTTAAAACTGCAAAATAGGAAGCCTCCTGTCTTGCCTTAAAATTGGAAATTATTCTAGCCTAGGTGCCCGAATAATTATAATTTTAATAAAGACAGGAGGCGAGTATTTTCCCTCCCTTCCCTCCCCTGTTGACATCGTGTGCCTGGGGTAAGTGGTTGTAGGTTTTCTTTCACCTTTTCCTGCGTTGTGCATTTGCTGTTTGCTGTATTTATTGAATATCCTGCATTTATTGCTTATGTTTTATGTATTTGGCTGGTCTTCGTACCCATACTTTGGATATGGTCCTGTTACGTCTCTCTCTTTCCTTTCAGCTTGAGAGTCTTGGTCTACGGTGGTGGAGAGGTTTTCCTTCGCCACGGTTCTTCTGTGTCGCCTGTTGAGGACGTTCTTCCTTCTGGTGCCAGTTGTTCCCGGTTGGAGTTCTGGCTCGGTTCCGGTTCCCGTTGCATGCTGTTGGCTACTGTCTTTCGGTTCCGGTTCTCAGCGTTTTGAAAGAGGAAGAGGAGGGACTGACTAGGATTTATATACCCTCTGTTTGCAGTTTTATTGGTTGTTTTCTTTGATTTCGTTAACTCTTTCTTTACTGCTGTTGGTGGGTAGTAAAGGAAGATATGCAAAATACTCGCCTCCTGTCTTTATTAAAATTATAATTATTCGGGCACCTAGGCTAGAATAATTTCCAATTACACAGTCTGAATATTTCTGGGTGTTCTATAAACTGCTTTGGTTGGATGCAAGACCATTCTAGATTTGAAACAATGAACAGAATAAAAAGTAAGAGTTACAGAACTGAGGCAGACTGAGGTTGTTCAAGCTTCCAAAACTCTACATATTTGTTCCATGACTATTCTGTCCTAGCAAGCTGTATAACTAACAGTTAAGGACAATGTATATTGGAATCAGTATTACAATACCCAATTTTCCTGTAACCACAAAAAAGGGCAACAGACCTAAATCAACACAAACACACATAGTAATGGAGTCAGTAAAGCCCATCCATTCTTTGCTGAAGCCATGGACCAGAACGTAAGATAACCAGACATAAAAAAGTTTCAGCAAAATATGGCAAGAAGTCTACATGTTCTACTTAAGGGGAGCGTTTACTGTCCCTGACAAGGAAGGATGCATATTAAAAGTACATGAAGCAACCAGTCAGAGTCCGGAAAGTGATTCCAATGAAATGAATGCACACGAATGGGGGGGGGGGGTCACCATAACAGGGAACTTCTAGGCTATGGCTACGTGGAGCCTACATGGGACATCAGTGGGCTGTCAAGCCGACATCAGTGGGAAACAACCCCAACTTAAAAGGGAAATGGGTGGGTAGTGGGCCGTGTCAGGAACATGCTCCCGCGACCCAGAAGATTCAGGTGTTGACCCAGAGAACCAGCACTTCTCCCTGAGTTCTCTGAGCCAAACCCAGAGAGTTCCCAGTTATGGGGGGCACAGAGGTATAGCACATATCAGAAGAAAAGTTGTTCCCATGGGACTTCCCTTTGCCCTAGAAGAAGTACTTTGACAAAACCGTCGGTAAGGCCAACAGTCACCTCATTTATTTTTTCAACCTATACAAAGCATACATATATTGTTCTGTATATCATTGGACAAAAAGGTCTAAAATGACTTCGAAAAGATTAAAGGACTCCTTTTCACAAAAGGAAGGTAGGAAACCCAAAAATACCCACACAAATCTGAATTACCATACAGACTTTGCACACCAGGTATTTGACACTTTAGTAGGGGGAAGCCTATGGGTTACACTAGTGCTGGTAATAACCATTGAATAAGATGTACAAAATGTGAATCTCTACTACAACGTAAAAATTATGAAACCACTATTATAGCCCCAATCATGCCAAACATTGCAGAGAAACATTTCTCTATTTTCCTTCTTTTGTTTTCCGTGGAAGAAGGCTTTTCTCTCAATATACAAGGAGCAGACAGGAGAGCACCTGAAGCAGTCATATTTATCAAGATAAGAGTAGACATGGAAAATGTGTTACGTTTCACAATAGAAGTTGAGGTTAAAATTGTGGCGGCAACAACGTTCTTCCATATACCATGTACCCATTTCCCCAATCTGTGTACATAGTAACAAAGCTTGACCCTTCTAACACTTCTAATACCCACCAAATCATCCCATTCCAAGGCAGAAAAGGTATGCATGGTTTTAGTTTACACACACACACACACAACTCAGTCACTATAAATGCTAGACAATCACGATGTTACATACATTATTTTCCTATACATTAAAAAATACATTAAACCGAAGTATCTTCCTTGTAATTGATTCAGAAGCGTTGTATGCAGTATATGGAACACACAAGGCATTTTGTACTGCACGTCTAGGAACAAGAGTGGCACAGTTAGGGCAAGTCGAGGGTTACTTTACGTGGAGGTTAAATACATGTAATATCTTCATATACAATGCATATTATAACAAAGGGTGAACCATTTAACCCACAATATATGGAAGAACTCCAGTAAACAAACAAGCCACTAATGCTAAATTGCAGTGGGCTGAGAAATATTTGAGGTGGTGGGAAGGCATCTTAAAAACGTTTGTAACATGATCAGTGTTACGAGGTCCAATAATAGGGCACACACTAAAATTATAGTACAGACAGCTTTCACTTGCGATTGCCAAAATGTTCTATTTGAAATCCACAGATTATATTATTAGAGAAGCACGCATCTCTGTTTCAAATAAATATTAACATACGGGAGCATCTAAATGGAGAAAGTCAAAAAATAACGTCAAGCATACAAACATGGTGCGTTCCCTATATTCTGCAACAAAAGCCTTTACAAATAAAGGCCGTGTGAAATTGGAACATTTTATAACTATATAAACAAAACTTGCCCTATAAACATTTCTGAGAACTCACTTTAAGAGTTGGCAGGAGAGCTGCGGTTTCATCACTAAAGGGAAAGTTGTAGTTTTAACTTATTTCACTATTCACTATAAAGCGTCAGCACGAGCAAGTATATCCAATGTGAAGAGTTAAGCTGGCCCTGTATAATTCAATGTGTAAAGAGAATGAAGAAATCTTGAACCCCTTAAAGGACCAGGGCATTTCTTTAAACTATAGAACCAAAGCAATTATTTACATTTTGGGAAAAAGAGAACTTTATTTTTTTTTTTAATGCAAGTTGTTTTATATAAAAATATATTTATATATTAGCAGTTTAGTTTTATAGGTATATAATTCGCCCTGAGGGTAAAGCCACCCTATATTCCTATATTATTTAACTTTTTTTTTTTTTTTTTATTAGTAATTTTTTCTTAACCCCTATTTAATTCCTCAATATATATTAAAAAATCCACATTTTAAAAAGGGCCCCTTGTGTTCAGGTAAATATGTATATATTTTGAATATAACCAGCTAACTGCTCTTGTCATTGAGTAGTCATCTACAGCGGTGACCCCACAATCTCATCATCATGGGACCATTTTTTATTTGTTTGTTCTTTGGCAGATAATGTACCATATTAGGTCATTGTTCCTCTAGGCCCTAGGGACATCTTTTCATGACGTATCAGGTATGTAATTGGTGGCAAAAGTGTTAGCTATACATTATACATGGTCAGGGAAGCTTTTCCTGCTGCAGTTCACTGGGGTTGGCTCCTAATAATGTATAACGTTACAAAGGGTCAACCACAGTAAGTTTCTTCTCTAAGAAAAGGATTGGATGGCCCCATATAAAGCATAGTTAATTTTTTTGGATCATGACCACAGAGATTTAGCAGCACTCTCAGAAATTGGTATTCCAAGGGACGAGCCTTTTAACATTGTGAATGCATCCCGTTATAACTCTCCTGCCAACTCATAGTAATTTGGTATAGGATTTTCAGGGAGACAATGGGTGAGTTTGAATGTACAAATACCGTATATTAAACTCAATCATCCCTGACCATACTGTGATGATAAATGTCAACCATGACTGCTAGATTGTAGAACACACACTAATTCTGTCTGAGTTACTACGTATGCATCACAGCCGTTTCCAGACATTGCTGTGCCTACGGATCTGGAAGCACAAGCAGCGCATGATTTCCAGGATGCGGGGTTTGGCTGCATTTCTGCTGAGATCAGTAATAATGAGGGGGAAAAAATGCTGTTTCTAGTAGAATAGAAGAATTGTAAGAATATGCTGTTTACATTTTATAGCCTTATAATAATCTGACTGAAGGGAATAACTTCATCTCCACAGCTCATGATCAGCACGAAATCGCGTTGTTTTATTACTTGAATCGTTCTGCCTGGCTAGGTAAGCAGTATGCTTGTTGCGCGAGTGACTTTTTGGCCTGTTTTAGATCCCTTGTTCCTTTTATCGTAGCAATGAACAGAAAGGCTGCCTCGTGTTAACTGGACAGCTTAAATTGGGGTACATTTCTTCTGCATCATTTGTCTAGCTTTATGTTATTATGGGCTTACATCATTTACTGCAATGAAAGTATTTAACATGCTGAAAACAAATCTAGGTTGCTTATTTATAATGATGCCTGTCTAACTAGTCCTGCGAGAGATACTCGCCCAAAGCTGAATTTCAGAGAACTAGAAGGAACCATGTCACATTTACCCCCAAGCCATTGCAGACACCAACTTAGGAGACCAACAATGAGCTCAGTTATTCAGAGCTGAATAAAACATTACAACGACCTAGAGCTTTGGTATAACTCAGCGTACATTCTTTAAATGATACAGTAGGTGGTAACTATACTCAATCGAACACAGCAAAAAACAGAACGCTTAAAGCTCTTCATAGCGGGTCCATTACTTACATCTTATCCCTCGTCTCCAAATACAATCCTACTCGGTCAAAGCTATTTTACTCCTTGAATAACCACTTGTTTCATGTGGATTGCCCTCTTCTAGGAGAAGTATGACAATATATTTGTGGACAAACCTAGTTCAGAGTTTCTGCTTTCTTAATCAAGGAGGAAGAGACTTCACCTGTCTACTCACTACTTTGGAAAAAGCGGGCACATTGACAACGGGGCAGGTCTTAGCATCTAATAAATGTTGGGGTCACAAGCGCACATGGCATCTACACGGCTTTTGTTCTTTACCAATTATATTGAAACGATGGGAACTGCAGCTCAGTATAGTCACACAAGGACATTATTGCTGTGTTGTTGGAGCACTTGAACACAGAAATAGATCATAGTTACTAGTTATGAGACTTTTTGAAAAAATATTACAATTATTCCTTACACCATAGGACAATAAATTAAGAATATAAGGGTTTCATGGAGGTTCCCATTCAACATTTGGTTTGGAAAGAGGACCCAAAGTAGGGCTAATCTCCAGCTCATCTGAAGGCACATTAGACAATAAAAACTTCTCTCTTTCCATCTTTGGATTATTGAATGCTTCTGAATGTTCAAAAGAAGCTAGCCGTGTCTTTAAAAGAATATCTACAATTTCTCATGGGAAAGCATGACAAGCAGGGCCCAATCATAAACGGAGCGGAAACACTGAGAAGATTTTATCCGCTAAGCTACTGAAGCTACTGCTTCTAGAAACCCATGCTTCAGGAAAGGTTACCAAGCAGAAAAGCAGAGGATTTACGTTCAACTATATCTGCCAAGGTCACACAGAGGACAGCGACACATTTGAACTCCTATTCCTGAAAAGATTTTACAAAAATGGACCGGAATCACACTTCCTTGTGCGATCCAGCTCAAACGTCAGCACTGCTGAAAAGAGATATCATACAATGACTATTTTATTAAATGGCAATCCCATTGGTACACCACTGCAATGGCCCATGATGTGATGTCTGAGGTCACGCGTACAGATGATTCATCTGCCATGAAATAAAACCAAAGGGACGAGAAGGAACGAGGTCATTGTAGGACAGAGACAGTCAGTTTAGAGATACACAAAACACTATATTTGAAGGAAAGAAATAACGCTGTTTTTGAAATACCTGTAGTCACCAAGGAAGAGGTTTTCCTTATTCCAAGAACAACTATGTATACAGATAAAATACATCACAAATTTGGTTTGGATCTAGGTGGGGTTTTTTATCCATTTCATAAAAGGATTAATTAGTGAAAACATGAATCCATTTAATAATAATTGAATGTATTAGTAAATTTGTCATATTAGCAAGTCATGTTAATAATTCATGGGTAAATATTAAATTGCTAAATAAAACAGACATGCTAAAATAATATGCTCACAAACGCTCCAGACGCTAATACCACCCACTAAAATCTACACTAACACTATATTGTGACATACATTCACACAGATGCCATACACTAACACACGCACAACCATGCGCTCATACTTGCTAAAACCACACTCATAAACATGCACACACAACAACATACAGTGACTGGCACTAATATATATATATACACACACACACTGACTCTAGTACTGTGCATAGACACTGACAGTAACACAATACATACACTGCTCCTACTCACCTCGTGGTACCCCGAGCTGCATGTCTCTATACCACAACGGGTGCTTGGCATCCGCACCACTACCATAGACCCCATAGCCAAGCAGGCAGGGGCATCTTTGTTAAGTCCAAACGAGTGTGTGTGAGATACATACATTATATATATATACATACACACTTCTGTTTTTAGTACTTTTAGTAATCTTAAAGATCAGATATTTACACAAATATGTTACGTGTGACATGATCAGTGCAGTGTCCAGATCTCCACGTAGCTTCACAAGTAATAGTGGATCATTAGTAGATGATTATTCCCTTGAAACAAAGGTTAGTGACTAATTACATGTAGCATGCTTTACTCAAAGCTTACACATATCATATACATAGGAAAGAAAACTACGTGAGTCACAAGCAATGTGCCCCAAGAAATAAGAGGCCGTTGTTAGACATTCTTTTTGTTCATTTTATGAAGAAGTGGACATTTTTCCATTCGTGCACATATCTTAAGTGTCAATTCAGGACAGTCTGGCCAGTAAGACAACTGCCCAAGTTTGAATAACTTCAAAAGCTCAGAAGCACAGGTCACTAGCCACTTCCACCCAGCCTGGGCTAGCAAACAGAAGCACCTCATCTGAATGCGATCAGTAAAGACAGCTGTGTTTCTGCCACAGCCCTGGAGAACCCACAACTAGACAGCACACATGTGACTTGTGAAAGTTCTCTACTCAGCACAACGTGACGTGGGCTCCCTGCCTGTAAACATGAGCCTACTTTACACTCCTTATGAGCTTCTGCTGGTAACTTCTCTGCACCTGATCTACAAGAACAGGGCAATCGGAAAGTCACGTGACCCAGTGCCCACTATGCCCCCTGGGATGCTCGCAGCACGGGCTTTACCTGCAGTGTCCCAGATGGAGATGTTGTAGGCCCCCCACTGTTTGAGGTAGAAGGCACCCCCGACTGTGCTGACGGTGTCCTGAAACCTCCTCTCCATGTACCGGTGCAGAAGAGACGTCTTCCCCACATTCATGTCCCCCAGTAACACCACCTTCACATCTGGCTTCTTCATCCTGTGCCCCGGGCGTGGTAGTAATTCAGCTGCTCCCTACAAGTCCGATTGCAAAGTCAGGGGCTGCGGAGTCCGAAGCTGAGCGAACACCTCTCTGCCCATGAAAACCAGCAACCGATTCCCCCCATCTACTCCTCAAACTTCGCTGCCGGTGGACGAGCGCTGCACACGCATAGCCCGGGATCCAGTAGATCCCCCCACACGGAGTATCGGCACACGCAGCCCGAGCGTCTGTCACGGGGTGCTGCACCTCCACTTCTGAACACTTTGCAAACTTCGAATAACAGGGACGGCGACGATCCAGGAAGTTTGTTCTAGGCCCCGCCCCAGCGCTTGCTCCTCCCATTGTCCTGCAAAAGCAACGTGACTGACGATTCATTTATTGTTTGGGTTAATCCGAAGTCTGTGCGGATTTCTTGTTAATGAGCGTCCTGGCCCTTTGTGGCTTTATTTTATTCCTCTTAATACTTTTTAATATTGTGCCAACACTTTACATCTTTGATAAATAAAGTTGCAAATAATTATGTTAAATGATTATACCGGTATATGTATACTGGATACACACACATACATATATATGTGCGTGTGTATGTTGTTTATGATTATATATATATATATATAATTATAATAAATATATAAAATATATTTATATTAGACACATTTTATATATATGTATATATATACACACTATACTATGGTTTGGAAAGGGTGCCTATATCAGGTAGAGTTTTCAGCAGGGTCGTGTCAGGTTGGCAAACCGGTTCCTTATAGGGACAACTAGGCAAGGGTTGAGGATCATAAGTGACTTTAAGTGCAAGCTAGCTAAAAATAGTTGTGTTCTCCCTGCATACATACAGTATACGAGGCACCTAAATTTGTACGAGATCAGGTGAGCTTTAGGTTCCTTTCTTTTAGAACATCACACCTTGCTGCAGATAAGGGCAGAAGACATGCTCTTCTCTGTATGGATATAAAGCCAACCACAATATACACCGTTCTTCGGGCCAGGTGAAGATGTTGCAGACCGATCACACGGGCCTCTGTAGGTTATTGTAACCATGCGGCTCCGGTTACCGAGACATTTTTATTACCTTTACTTAAAAGCCGCACAGCAGGGGTGGCCCAAGGTTTAATATCACCAGGTGTACCAATGCAGATCAGTACATGGAGGAGTTTATGTATCTGTGAGTAAATATACCTGTGCATTTAAAGTGGCCAAAAGTATGACACTGGGGATTATTCACTAAAGTGAGAGCTGAAAGGAGAATTTGCAGGAGCAGGGATGTGCGATAAGTGACTGACCTGGGCCAGACACGGTACGGTCCATCTTGGATTCACCCACTTCCAGTTTTCCGTTTGGCGCTCCTGAGGCACAGAAATAAGAGTGGGCGCTCTAAACACACCATTCTCTTCCCGTGCGAGCTGACAGAAAGGATGAGAAAGAGGGTTTTGGTTTCAACTTCTTCACTTCACTATTCATTATCAAGGTCCAACCCCAACATGCTTGTGCTGCAGGAAGAGCTTGGTTGGCCCTGCATAATGTATAGTTAGTGAGATGTTATTTGCAGGTGCAAAAGTGAGGGAGGATGATTGCCACACGTCGCAGGACCCAATCAGATCACCGCTTCGTGGGACAGGTGAGTCCCTCTCACCTGGACCAGTCAGACCACTGGGGCCCTGAAGCAAGTTCTTTGTGTGCTCTGCTGTTAATCCAGCACTGTTTGCAGCTATATAAAGCAGTATATTCAATATACTTTACATCACCATAATCCAATACTACAATCCATCAGGGTTCCGTGATCCTTTTATCTACAATCAGACAACTTGATCACCTAAGATCACATGGAAAGCACTCAATGCTGATTTTTACAGGCACCCGGGATCCTTTTCAGGTTAAGCTTGGCAAGTCTTGTAATTAAAAGATATTATTTTATTACCTGTGACCCAGTTAGAGATTTCTGTTTCATCACTGAGATGCACCAAACCTTAACATTAGCCAACCCTTTGTGTCGGCCAGTGAAGAACTAACCGGGAAGAGGAGAACAACCCTGACGAAAACAATCTGCCTTTGTATGCTTAATGTAATTTTAGTCAATCCTAACAATGACTTCATCTAGATATGGGAGCTTGAAAAGAGTTGGCCAGCAGGCTGAGTGAAGCCAAGTGGAGTGTTATAAAGTAATAATATGGATGAATGTCAAGTACTAACAAGCATGCTGCCGTAAACAAATCCAATCCAGGGATTTTTAGTGACATTATGCAGCAGCTTGGAAAATGTTTGCCTTTCTTCTCTGCATTCTACAGAATTAGGAGTGGGTGCACAGTCACGGCATGCACAAACCGGAACAACTCGGACCACAGTGTCCACAGAAAACAAGTTGAAAAAGAGGACAACCTTCTCTGAACCAACATCAAACATGGATAACCAGATAGCAGTTGATTCCTTTTGGGCCATCTCCCCGTAACCAGACAAGCTAGAAGTACAGTGAATGACACTTATCTGACAGGTTGTGCTTCTAAATTTAGTTTGAAATGTGATACTTGCTAGCAAGCTAAAATAAATAATACCAAAAGGCATATCCTTCATGTTTGGGTTTGCACATATTAACCCTTAGAACCTCAAAACTGGGCTTAGAGTGCCAGCAATGTACACTGTAAGTAGTGGCATTATTAGGGCTGTATGTAATGATATAGTGTAGTGGTTCATCGGCAGCCCCCCTTACTGGTCCTGGCAGATGTCTCACATTTTCTAGTGTACAAGAGAGACTCCTGTTAATAGACACTCCAGCCTTATTTTCACGTTAAGCTTTGCATGGACTCCGGTGCGATTTGCTGCATGCAAATTGATGCCGGCATTCTAGACGATTGTCTCATTAACTCCTCCCCCAGCTACTTCTACTGAAATACTGAGCATACATTGGTATGTTTTTTGCACATGCTCAGTAGAACTCCTAGTCAATGGGAGCTGAGCTTCAAATAAATCAGTATTCTATCTGAACATTAATGTTTTGCTACAATTCATGTGGTAGGCTGTTGCTTCAATGACATAAATGGGAATGCACATGAGTATATTTAAGAAGCATACATTCTAATGCATCCTGATTTCATTGAAGGCAGCCGGGGTAGACCGAGGTCTCATTTTGTACATCCAAAAGCTAAAGGATGCATGCTCCAGTTTGCATGCAACACATTTTTTTTTTTTTTTTTTTTTTTTAATTATTCTTTATTAAATTATTTAAAAGAAAAAAAAAGTATAACACGCAAATAAACAAACAATACAAATCAATATATAAATCAGACTTAACTTAAATAACACACGATAAAACAGACAAAAAAAAAAAAAATCACAACAAAAAGAAGCCAAATACGCATTGCTCTATGATAATTAATCCTAATAAATGAGACTTTTAGGTCTTAAAAAGAAAAAAAGGGAGGTAGTGTATGTCACTGGCGTAATAGGTTAGGGTTGAACTCGTTTAGGGAATCTCGATCGCATAAGAATTCCATCCAGACCATATTTTATTATAACAGTCTAAATTACCTCGGAAAAAGTATTTCTCTGATGTTGCCTGCGTCTTAATTTGATTGAGAATTTCTCCCCACGATGGAGTATTTTGACTCTTCCAATGTCGAGCTATACAAATTTTACATGCTAAAAATAAATTAATCAATAATATTTTGTTAAATTTAGAAATTTGTGATAGGTTTAAATGAAATAGAAAGGTCTGGGGCGTCAGGCTAATTTCAATTCCAGCAATTAGTAAGAATAAGAGACTTACTTTTTCCTTAATAATTTTAAGGTTTTGACATTCCCACCAGATATGAAAGTGTGTTCCAGTGGTTTCATGACACCGCCAACATAAATCGTTATTGGTATTGTACATTTTGCTTAATCTATGTGGTACCAGATACCAACGATGTAATAATTTAAAATACTGTTCGTGTAAATTGAGGCAGTGAACTGCTTTTCTAGTGCTCTTCCATGCTTTATACCACTCTTGGAGCTGAAACTCTTTTTGGAGGTCCCTTTCCCATAAGAAAAGTGTTTTGGATTTTTCTTGAGGTAATAAGTTTGTTACTATTTTTGATACCCTTGATATTATATTCAGTTGGGGAATTTCCAAACAAAGTTCATCTAATGTATCATGTTTTCTTGGTGGATTTGCTATCAAAAACTGTTTAATACGTAGATACGAGAAGAGTTCTTTATTTGGTAAGTTAAAGTTTAATTGTATATCAGCAAATGGCCTCACCAGTTGTCCATCCATTATGTCACTAATATTTAGAATGCCACTATGTTTCCAGCCAGAAATGTTCAGATCTTTAATATAAATACCTAGTGTTTCTATAGGTGTCAAATCAGATATACCTGCTAGTAGACCATATTTTTTCCCAACTTTGAATTTTATATTTAGGATGTCTTTCAATAAAGGACTGGTTATTTTTAAGTCCATCATTGTTTTCTTATCCAACCATATTAAATTAAATGGGTCGATAATATTACTTAGATTTTTTTCTATGTTATACCAGCCTAAGTTATGTTTGTTTTTCTGCCCCCAAGCCATCATGTGAGATATAAAAGAGACCTCATAGAGTTTAATTAAATCTGGATAACCTAACCCCTCCTGAGAGATGCTCCTCCTCAATATATTTTTTGAGATCCTAGGTTTTTTTGCTGACCAAACAAATATAGAAAACAATCTATCAAATTCATCCAATATTTTCTTAGGAATCTTATATGGTATCGTTCTAAACAGATACAATATTTTTGGTATTAAATATGCTTTAACTATATTTATGCGTCCTAGCCATGAAAGTTCAATTTTTTTCCATTTTAGAGTTAATTCTTTCATTTCCTCTAGTAAACCATTATAATTCCGAGAAACTGTATCTGAAGGATTTTTACTAATTTTTATGCCCAAATATTCGATTACCTTCTGAGGTTTAATTACATAGTTTCCTTCTGTAAAAAGTCTGTGTTGGTTCTCATTCAAATATAATGTTATTACTTGTGTTTTTACGAAGTTTAATTTGTAATTAGAGAGCGATGCATATTCCGATATTTCTTGTAACATAGAAGGAAATGATTGTTCTGGATTTGACAGCGTTAAAAGTACGTCGTCCGCATATAATATAATTGTATGTTCTTGAGGGCCTATTTTTATCCCATGGATCTTTTGAGATTTCCTAATTGAGGCTGCCAAAGGTTCCATGACCATGGCGTATATCAATGGTGCTAGGGGGCAACCTTGGCGGGTACCATTTCGGATTATAAAAGATTTAGATTCGAAAGCAAGTCCTTTTATTTTAGCGGTAGGAGATGAGTATAGTGCCATGATATATTTTAAAAATCTTTCATTTAGTCCAAACATTTGGAAAGTTGCTTTCATAAATTTCCAATTGACTCTATCAAAAGCTTTTTCTGCATCTAAAGCTAGAAAAGCTGAGGGGATTTTCTTACTGTGGACTTCTTCTATTATATTGAAGAGTCTACGGGTGTTGTCTTCTCCCGATCTACCCGAAATAAAACCCGTTTGGTCCGGATGGATAAGATCTGGTATAACTGATTTAAGTCTCTGAGCTAATATTTTGGAAAAGATTTTTACATCTGTATTTATTAAGGAGATTGGTCTATAGTTTGTCACTATTGCTGTATCCTTCCCTGGTTTTGGTATTGGGGTTATTATAGCTTCCAACATTTCGGTTGGAAATTCACCTGTTTCACCTATTTCATCAAAAAGTCGTTTAAATATCGTTGATAGCTCAGTGCTCAGGATTTTGTAAAATAATGATGAAAATCCATCCGGGCCTGGTGCTTTCCCTACTTTCAAACTATTGATGGCTTCCTCTATTTCTGTAATGGTAATTGTTTGATTTAAAGTACTCAGTTGTGCTGTTGTTAATTGAGGGAGTTCTAATTTCTTCAAATAGGAAAATATTTGTGCATCTGTTTTATTTAGCTCTTCTAGGTTGTACAGTGATTCATAATAACTTTTGAAGGCGTCACCAATTTGGGACGGGGACAAACAGGTTTTATCTTTAAAACGTATTTGTTTAATCCTATGGTTCTGATTTTGAACTTTAAGTTTATTTGTTAGATCTCGAGAGATTCGGTTATTACTGCAATACCATTTCTGTTTTAGACGGGACATAATTTCCTCTGTTTTAATTTGTAATTTAGTTATTATTTCTGCTTTGATTGAGTTTATTTCTTCCAGTTTATCTTCATTAGGATTAATCTTATTATTTCTCTCCGCTTTTGCTAATGCAATATGCAAGTCTGCCAAGTTTTTACCCCTAGATTTTTTAATCCACGATGCTTTTTTGATTAGATGTCCTCTCAAAAAGCATTTCATTGTGCACCATAAAGTAGCCACTGAAGTTTCTCCTGTATCGTTTGTTTCTAAAAATAGCTTCATTAAGGCTCGTAATTCTTTTTTATTTTCTTCTGATTTTATTAATTGATCATTCAGACGCCATCTAAATCTCTTGTTATAATTTGGATTATCCACAATTTGCATATAGACTGGTGCATGGTCGGACCACGTAATACTACCTATCAAGGAGGAGGAGCATCTCTCTGATGTTAGTGCTGACATAAAAAAAATTTCTATACGAGAATAAGATTTGTGAGGTACAGAATAGAAAGTATAATCTAATTCGTCTGGGTGCATAATTCGCCAAACGTCATATAAATTGTGCTTAGATAAGGAAGCAGAAAACATTTCAGCTTTCCTATTTAATCTTTTATCATATGTTTCTGTTTTCTTTAATGATTTCCTGTCTAGGTTAAAGTCTTGAATACAGTTTAGATCTCCCCCTATTATTACTAAGCCTTTTTCAATTTTTTCCAACGTTTCCATTGAATCGTTGATGAATTTAGCTGAAAAATCTGAGGGGGCATAGATAGACATCAGTGTGTAAAAATTATCATTAATTTTACAGATTAAAATTAAACGTCTACCTTCTTTATCTGAGTCATGTGTAATATATTCAAATTTAACTCTATGAGATATTATAATTGCGACTCCTCTTTTCTTTTTCTCTGTCAAAGAGGCAGTAAAAATATGGGGGTATTTACGGTATTTCCACCTTAGTGATTGTTGCTTTTGCCAATGGGTTTCTTGTACGAATGCAATATCTATGTTTTCATTTATCATGGAATCGTAGAGAAAAGATCTTTTATACGGCGAATTCAACCCTTGAGCGTTAATTGTTACTAGTTTAAGAGTCATAAGTTAAACTAATAGGAAATTATAATGTAAAGACTCATAATCATCGCCAGTCCTACACTCCTCCATTTTAAGACCTTTTTAGTTTCAAGAGAGAGACCATAGAGCTTAACATTAATCAAAACATGAATGCTGGCTTGAGATACAAAAACATACATTAAAACATTCACACCATCTCCAAATTTTAGGAGGGGGTACTTTACCTTCCTCCATTTATGGAGAAAAAATCCCTGATCCATCTGGGATTGATTAGGGGTTATATATGGGGCAACATGGTGAGAGAAAGGAGAAAAAAAAAAAATTAAAAGGAAACGGTTTTACTTGTGGTATATATCAATTGTGTTATGTGTCTTCTTAATTAATCCTGTGTTTACATTTAAATAGTATTCCTTGTAAATAGTGAGGAAATAATTAAAACATTTAATGTGTATATAATAAATTTAGTCAAAAATTAATAAAATAAAAATAAAATTAAAAATAAATAATAAAAATAAAAAGAAAAAGAAAAAGGAAAATCTTTAGTTTATTTAAGTCAAAAGAAAAAGAAAAGTGATACTAATCTAATACTAAAAATTTAGATTTTATTATTCTTTACCTGTGAAATAGAGGAAAGTTTCTCTATAGTGTGTAAATTTCAATATCTCAAGTGTGTTGTATATATTCTCCAAAAATAAATAGATAAATAAATAAATTAAAATAGAGAGAAAAAGGAAAAAAAAAAAAAAATTTACCTAAGCCAAATTTCGGCTGTGTACTATTGTATGTCTTCTTAATTATTCATATCTTTTATACTTAAGTAACCTTCTTTACAAGAGATTATACAAATGTGCCTTCTAAGTTAGTGCTGAAAATTTAAATATTATTCTTTACCAGTGAGAAAAAAAAAAAAAAAAAAAAATTAAGAAGTTCTGTAGTGCAGTCTCATAGATTCATTGCAATAAGCCCCAGGAAATTAATTTAGCTTTAAGCTGTTCAGGGTCATGACAGATATGGATCTTTCCGTTATAAGTGACCCGAATTTTAGTCGGAAAACCCCAGGTATATTTAATATTATTTTCTCTTAAGCATACTGTAAAGTCCGCAAATTTCTTCCTATTAGTCCTTGTAGCCATAGAAAGGTCAGGGTAAAAAGTTAGTGATGCAAATTTCTTGTTCTTTTGAGGGTTTTCCCTCCACTCCTTTATTAGCTGTTCTTTAACCCGCAGACTAGAGAAAATAACTATAGTGTCTCTGTCTTGGTCTTTATAAATAGGATTAGATGGTTTTGAAATTCTATAAATCTTATCAATTAATGTTGCTCCAAAGGTTTTGATATCTATATATGTAGCCAAAAGTTCTTTGATGTATTGGTCCAAGTTTGTATTTGCTTCTGGAATCCCTCTGATTCTTAAGTTTTTTCTTCTAGAGTTATCTTCGATATCTGCTAATTTATACGCTAATTTATTGATTTCCAATTTATTTTCTTCATTTTGTGCTTTAAGTTCTTTAATAGTCTGTTGGAGGGTAGAAATCTCCTGAGATTGAGAAGCTAATATTAACTTTATAGAGGAAATTTCATCCTTATAATCTTTCAGATTTCTGTCCAAATCAGATTTAATTTTATCGTATAAAGTCTCTAAGGCCATGGATAAATCTTTTTGAGAAATGTAAGACCGTTGAGTTTGTATTAGATCTTCTGCAGAGTGCTCTAATATAGATTTTTCAGGTGATTCAGAGAGACTCAATTGGCTGCGAGGAGAGTAAAAAGTACTTATGGATTGTGGTTTTCTAGATTTATTGGTATTTTTGTTTTTCTCTCCTTTATCCATTTTGTCTGTTTTCTCAAACTTATCCGTTTTAGGAGGCATAATTAATTAGGTAATGGTTTCTATATAGAGATTTCAATACATTCAAGTATGCCTGGGAAGATTTCTTTAAAAATAAAAAAATTAAAAAAAAAAGAGTATATATATGTATAAATCAAGATTAATTTCCAGCAACTCTTCAGTTATCTTATTGACTTATTTAATCTGTTTTATCAGAAGAAAAAACAAATTTCTGGTGGTAGAATCCTTGGGTAACAGATTTCAAGACGAGCATGAAAGATTTCTTTTAGTAGAAAAAATATATAAATCAGTCTGATACGAGGTAAACAAAGTATATATGTGCATCAAAAAAAAAAAAAAAAAAAAAAAGGGGTCGATACAGTCAGTGTATAAGCCAATGTAAATCAATTAAATCTGGTCCTACCAGTTTCGCTGATTCAATTTCTTGAAACGGTTCTGGGCTCCAGACGAAGAAAAAAAAAAACTTCGAAATTCTTTCAGGCCTAACATATTACAGGCCGCGTTTAAAAAGGTATTGAAGAGGTATTATATCTCCTCCGGTACTTATTTATTAACAATGCCTGCGAATCAGTTCCTCAGGCTGATGTAGCTTAGTCCCAGGCCTCAGAACTCGTTAAACATCCGGTGCACATCCTACCGGATAGTTAAGTATAGACACTGGCGATGTAACGGTAGCAGTGGTGGTGGTGGCTTAATAGCTGCGGCCTCTCCGCCTCTCAAATAGATCAGACAGCCGCTCTGCAGACCTCTTGTGATGGTCCAGACACGCGTCGTTACCTCCGCTGGCTCCACATAGCAGGACAGCCGGATAGCCGCACTATCGTGCAGCCGCCGAGCCTTCCCGCCGGTCAGCCACACCGCTATCCGAAGAACCGTAGCTCAGTCGGCCCCTGCTCCCGTCTCACACACGCCGCCCCAGGAACGCCCCCATCACACGCACGTGCGTCGCTACGCCATCATCCAAAATCGCATGCAACACATTTTAATAGTTCTTGCTCCGTAAACCCTTCCATCTCAAGGAATAGAAAAGGGAATAAAACGGGGTTATATTATAGTCCAACATTTAGTATGAATAACACATTAAAAAATGAAAAAGCATGTCTGTTTTCCAAGCTTGAAATTTTCTAATTTTATTTTGTGAGGCCTATGTCTTATTTGGGACTGTTTGGTAGCCCACCAGCTCAAAATACCCCTATAAAAATATATATTTTTTGGAGAGAAGAAATCCCAGAACATTTCAGTAGGTAGCTTTGGACGCCTATGCTCATGCTACCAGTTGGTTACTGTATCGTTAATTGTCACTGCTTTTTCACCAACCTTGCATGATTACATGCAACTACAGAGAGACTGCCAAAATGCATTCAGCTGCATCTCCAGATTACAGAAATACATAGGTTTTTATGAGTTTTGGAAGCTGCAGGGCACAAAATGGAACAGCGACATACAGTATTGCATGGTTTAGAACCTTTCTCAATAACGTTTGATCAATTTTCTATGTATCATCTGTTAGTAGTGGTTGTAAGTCATTTATAATTGTGCAGATTCCCTCTAGTGTAGGGTGACACAGTAGGTATAGCTACATACCACCCTACATTCGAGGGAATTTTGTTTTTTTTTCCCGATGTTCTTGTAATTAAAATTTTAAGCAGCCCTGGTAAAAATAGGTATCCTAGTTCACTCGTGATCTTAATTATACAAGAAATGTACTTTACAGCTTTACTTTAAATGAGATGTGGAATACAAAAAAGTCCTGAGAGAACCAGAGTGAATCAATTTTCTCATATTAGAAAGATTAAATCTGGCATGTTTAATTAACTTGCTTAGGCAACACATACTGCATAAAATAATTATACCAGCTGGGATTTGACACAGTTTTGCATATCTGAGAGATTTATTTTGTACATGCTAATAAAAGGTGCAGTTTAACCCTTTGATTGTTGTGCCGCTTTGCATAGTTTTACTATAGTTAGGTTTAGGTGACAAATAACCCATTACGGGCAAATAAAAAGTGGCTATTGTCTGATGTCACCACTCACTTACCTTTACTGCCCAGAGGATATAGTGCTTTGGTGAACAGCTATAGGCTGAATAGATACTGAGCTTGCTCCTCTAGCGGGGGACATTACTGTCCGTCTCTGGAAGGGTGCCGTGCGCACAACCAGTAGCGGACCCCCCCTCCATTCAGTACGCTACTGGTTGTGCGCACAATTTTTGTTCGTGCAAGCTCCCTCTGAAAGCTATGCGCACGCGCACAAGTGCACAGCTTAGAGGGAACACTGATCAGATGCCTCCCTGGTGGTATTGCTTGATGGATAAGTATCTGCCTGTACTTCTCAGCATTGAGGAGCCCCAAACTTGCAGGGAACCTACTCTATGCTTCATTGTTGCCTGCAAACATTCATTCTTGTACCACCCTCCAGCCCTTCGGCAAGCAAACTGCACTTGCTGACATTTTTCTGCACCCCAGTTCCTGTGTTTTTGGGAGTAGTTACATATATAATAAGGAAAGAAAGATGGGATATGGTTATACCACTGGGAGATACAAAATGCTCGAGAGATACACACTTAAAAAATACACTATAAAAAATAACTGCTAAAAAGTAGGTAAGACTGCAGAGCTGTTTCTTATATCTGCCAGTCAGAGTGATTCTGGAGCCTTTATTATAGAGGTAAGTACATTCATTTACGTGAGCAGTTAGTCTGGAGGGGGTATGGAAGCACATGTATATTTATATTTGTAATATAGCTTGTAACAATGGGCTTCTGAGTGGTCTTGCCCTGGGATGAAAGGTTTTAGGCTGCAACTACCTATATCACAAGCACATGGTGCATGCTACTACTAATACAGCCCACGAAGGAGATGACAGAAAGGTGATAATATCCTTATCCCAAGCTCATATTAGCAGAACTAATGAAGTGACTTGGTTATACACTGAACTAAAGTTTGAGATCATTTAAAGAGGAACAAAACCCATTTCCATTTGCTGGGGCATCACTCTTCAAACAAAGAAACAATGACAAAATCTAATAAAAGTTGGTTCAATAACCACAAGATAACATTGTACACTGCAGCTGCTGCCCTGGCCAGTCACCCCCTGGACTGGCATATGCAAGGAATGGACCTACTTTAAGTATATTGTTACTGGGCACTGAATGGAGGGGTTGCAATATATATATATGAGTTGGTTGGGCTGAGCGTAGTAATTCACTGTGACAGCATAAGCTTCAAGTAACATAGGTGCTGTGGAGCTCATTGTTACAAAAAGTAATTCACATTCCTCTAGCACTCAAAGGACTAATTGCATTTAGTGAGAACAAACTGTGACTTCGCATATTATGCAGAATCTGATTTAAGGAAACGCCGCTGTTTCTGGAATGCTAATAACATACTGAACTGTAAAGTTGGAGCCTTAATGTTGAATAAGATTATGTTAGAATATGAATGTAACCTTCTCGCTTTCTGTATTAATCTGTTACCGGAGTTCATTTCAGGATACAATATGCAGCGCTTGCTACAGTTGCCTGTCAGTTTTGTTCTTTGTAAAATCCTCAGTCTAGCCTAAGGGGGTCAAGCTATCTGTGTGTGCGATAGCATCATTATTTTACTAAAATGATACAGTTTCAGGTCCTATCAGCACGGAGTGGTTTTATATACATTCCTCTAGTAAAAACAGTGCGGGCAAAACAAGATATTTTAGAACGTAAATGAAGAATAGGGATGAAAAGTAGTCCTGACACTTTAAGGCCATTGACCACTAAATGACACCTGATGGACAGAGGCGTTTTTTTAGCTTGGCCTCTGCCCTAGATCCGACCCAGGACAGCACCCCAGCTGCCCCTGTTCAGTCACTGTGTTTAGTATTACAACAGGTGCACACCGACATACCAGTGGGGGGGATCTTCACCCCAGTTTTGCTGTGTAAGGGACTGATTCCAACCTGGGACTGTCGCCCTAGGCAAGAATATGTCACTGCCGCCAGCTAGATACTTTTCAAGGTGGGAAAGCCTCTGAGCGGAAGTGGTAGATGTTAATACATTTAGGAGATTTAAACATGCATGGGATAGGCATATGGCTATCGTGAATCTAAAACAACGACTGATAACGTATTGTTTAATTTTATTATCTTACTTTTTTTTGTTTTTGTGTGCAGTATGCCTCGAGATCCCTTTGGGGAACTCTCATACATTTTTGATACTTGTGAAGTCATAGTGACATCATTGGGCTCCAAAAATTTTTTAATTTAATTAGTAGATTTAAAAAATTTATATTTCATTTTCACCCTAATTTTTTTTCCATTTTTTTGGAAAAGGGGAAATACCTTGTTTCTCTTTTTCCTGATCTGTGCTGAACAGCAAATATGTGCGGTCCGCCAGCAGTGGGGCTCTGGGAGAGTTCAGCAAGGCTGGAGTGAACTTCCAGTGGGTTTCAGCACTAACATCTATGAGAAGGGAATGCTCAAACTTGACATTCCTTCTATGACGGTGTACCGACACTGAAGGCAAGTGCTGTTGCAAACATTCGGTTGGGAAGCCATCAGGGGAGAGTCCCTGCCTCTGCAACAAAGTCAATACGCCACTTACGTCCTATTGGGCTCCTTGGCTCAGGTTTTAAGGACGTACTGGTACATCCTAAAGGGACTGAATGGGTTCAGTATATGCTCTTGAGTAACATCCATACAATTAGGGATAACTTACTGGTAGCAGAATCACTAATTAGTAGTCTTAGACATCATCTGGTCAAGATAGAGTATGAATGAGTCAGCCCCTTCACCCTGAAATTGGAACAAAACCCTGAGATTCAGAATCAAATCCTGAGAGTTCCCAGGTATGCCCCTCAGCAGCCTTCATTTGGCAGACCTGATTAAGGTGCCTTAGTCATCTGCAATCCAGCCCTGGATTAGATAATACAGGTTCTGCCTCATACTGCTGCAAATCTTCATTTAAAATGATAGGTCGACAGGTATTATATATATATATATATATATATATATATAGCGCAGCTGCCTGCTTGCCTTAGGGTGATCTGAGCCCGGTCATACATCCGATATTTTACCGAAGAAGACTAAGGGGCATCAGAAACATTATTTGCCCTGGGCACACAGAGTGGGATTACCATTTCGGATACATTACCATAATGCAGCTAACTAGCCCTGGCAAATCCATGTATAAGGCATTCAAATAATTTAATAATGCCGCAAAAACTCCGCATCACCTTATGGCGCCCGCCGCTCAGGAGTCCCTACACAGAGCTAACACAGTTCACTGGCCTCACGAACTGTCACTTCTGGAAATGAATGATAGTGAAAAGACATTCCCTGTCTGATTTGAATTGCAGAGTATTAAACACGACAGGTAACCAGCAGTAGACGTAAAAAGTGTCCTATAGAGTGCGTAGAGTTTAATTTGCCTGAAGACCACCATATAACGCGCTTAGGAATTGGCTCCATTTAAATGGTTCCTGCGTTGGAGACAATTTTGAACTATCACTCTTCCGAGGCTTGTTTTCGTATAGTGGGAGGAGCGTAACTTTCTGATTGGCTATGTCTGCTGTCACTTAGCTGGATGAAGGCTTCTGTCAGTTTGACCTCCCGGAAGTTCCCTCAATGATCGGTGCTCGGTGCGCAGCGTTAGGTAAGAGGTGGTGGACAGGGCATGGCGGTCTGCGGCTCCCTCAGTGCCTGGGTCGCAGTGGCCACTACGGGGGCCTTAGCTGCTATTTTGCTGTACTGTCTACAGGAAGCAGGTACCTCCCTGGCAGCTGCTTCTAATGCAGCAACTTGAATCAAAGTAGGAAACAACTGGGCGAAGGTGCAGCTCAGCGTCTCGGTTCTCATTCACTGCTACGGTCTGCAACGATTTATAATTTGAATCTGCTGCTTATATCCTAATTATTTGAAATAATGAATAAACCACTACCTGCTACCTTCTAATATAAATGCAAGCAATCCTCAAAGGCTCGCATTGCAGCCATATCAATAACTTATTGCATATTGATTGGCACTTGATTTGTTCTACAAATAGCCCTAGACAGCAAAAACACTGTTCCAAGGATATGGAGGGACAGAGGGGGAAAATAGCATTATTTTATTTACTTTTAATAATTCATGTTATTATTTAAACTAGAAAGGTATCTAAAACAAGTTGGGCTGCATGTGAAGAGAAACTATACAAAAAGGGCAGACCCTTGAGCCCAGGAATCGGGAATAGGCTTGGCACCTCAATGGAAGAGAAGCTCTAGCAAGCCTGCTTTTGGTATGAAATCTCCAAATTTCATGTTACTTACAAAGTTAGCCATAACGCAGGACAGGCGGTGTTTTTAATAACAAACTAACATTACTCTTAAAATTACACAATCCCTGTATAATTACTCTATAAGTATTACCAAAATATAATGTATACTTTACATTAAGAGTGTAATGCTACAATGTTACATTGCAAAAAAAATTAAAAATAATGCAGCCACTAACCCCCCCTCCATCGACTTTTTTTCGCAAAAAAAATTCTTAAGTACTATATGGACCGATTCGGCTGTTATTGCTTTTTTTATTAATTTAGATATTTTCTAACATGCTTAGTGTAATGGAACTGTCTTTTGTTTTTTTTCTGTAAGGGACATTCTAAGGTAAAGGAAGACGTATAGGTGCATTTACTAGCCCTGGAATTTGAACATTTCAACTGCCTGACATTATTATGATTATGAAATGTTAGTCTTTTAGGTGATATCAGTTGAAATATTCATCTTGCCTGCAGTCTCCCAAGTTAGTGAATACACCTAACAGAGTTAAAATTGACACTGTCTAACTACCTTCTTTTCCCAAGCGCTTCCATGCCCCCGTCTTCCTTTCCACAGTTATTCATATTCTCTTGCAACCTCTTGTTCTTCTGTCTTCTTTTTTGTCCGCTTCTCCCCTTTGTCATCTCCATTTACACAAAAGGGGAGAGCCTCCGCGCACACAGTGTCCCCTGATTGAAGGATCCGGGGGGGAGAGGTTGTCCCTGTGGTGTGCGCCATGGCTCTGTCCTTATGTGGAAGTGCTCCATGAGGCCAGAATATTGGAGACCGTTTCTTTACCTCACTTTCTCGTTGAATCCATCTGCATTATTCTATCTTTTTGGATTACTTCTGCAAAAGGGTGGAGTCCCAGTGCGCACCATGGAGACTGCCCCCCCGTTCCTCCAATTGGGGAGAGGGCGTGTGAGCAGGCTCTGCCTATTTCCAGAAGTGTCTGAATAACGGAGTTGATGCCAGAAAGAACAAGAAGAAGAAGCAGCAGAAAATGAGACAGAAACATGGAAGCACTTGGCAGAGAAGGGAGATAGACATTGAGAATGAGTGAAGGACAAAAAAAAACATTCTCAGAATTTCATCCAAACTAAAAGGGCAGGAAACTAAAATTGTCCAAAAACGAATAGACCAAAATTGAAATGGAGAACGGATTAAGGTCTGAGTATTTACGGCAGGAAAAATGGGCGGACTAGATGGTTCTTATCTAATGTCAAGTTATGAGCTTGTGAAGGATCATATTTATATTTTTGCCCTGGGTAAAAGAGTAGCCAAATATCTGATAATTGACTTATAGAGCTTGAGATTTTGATTAACATTGGGCGATTGCATAATTCTGTTGCTCCAATAGACAATATTTTGCAGTCCAGTCGCTTATATTTTCAATGGTTTTTGTTAATCTAAAAGCTGACGTGCTCCCTGACAATTGGGCTGCAGAACTGTTGGGTCACTTTGCTCATCTCGTCACAACAGTGCGTCGGTCTGGGTAAGGTGCGGACGGGAGCATTACAGAACCCAGCCGCCATGGGCCGAAAAGGAACATGACTGTTCCTACACGCTGTAGCCCGGTAGCTTCACCGCCACTCAACTCATTTGTATTGAACCAGATCCGTTATTGGCCGTTGTGCATGAACGCTAAATATAGCGAATATTGATGACTTATTGCTTTGAGTCTGTAGCAGTCTGGACATTCAACTTGACTCTAAATATAGCAATGGTGGCCGCTACCTTGATTGTTTGGAAGTTTCTCAAATTAAAGGGAATGTAGAAATGACATTAAAAATAGCTATTTTTGTATTGAAAAGCTGAAGCCGGCAGAGAGTCATATGGTGTACCATGTTTGTGCGGTATGACGTCTGCATCTGCTGTCTATGAAAGGGCCCGGCCGGTAAGGTTCACACCCACCATAAGACAGTCTAAACACAGATTGATGACGTTGTGTCTGCGCGTGCACTTGGCTCCCTTGTTGTTTATGTTTTGGGTTTTTTTTTATCCTGTTGGGATGTTTTGATTCCATGAAGCTTTATTGAGAAATGATAGCATTTACAAAATGGATTGTTAGTATTACGCGAGGGTTTGAGCCGTATGTATGCTGCCTATACGGAGCCGCATGAGTCCTGGCCGTGCCCGTCGCAACCGCCTCGCTGCGCTGTGAGACCGGCTCGCCCGGACACTGTGTGGGCGTGTGTGCCTCCCCGCTGCCGCCGCTCCGGCTTTGTGTCTGGCATGACTGAAACGGGCAGCCGCTTTCCTCAGTACGGCTGGCAGGGGCCGGGTACAATAGAGATGGGGAAGGGTCAGTGAGGAAGGCGGCCCCCCCGTGCAGCTCGGTGAGCCCAGTTAGTGACAGGCTACCGGTGGCCGGCAGGATGTCAGTGAGTGTGCAGAAGCTGATCACCAGCACCCGGGGCTTCCTGTGGTCGGACCTAGAGACCCGTGCCCTGCTGAACATCTGGGGGGAGGCGGACGTGCAGTATGCTCTGGACGGTAATTTCCGCAACAGCCATGTGTACCGGGACGTAGCCGGCAGGCTCAGAGAGCTGGGCTTCCATCGCACGCCTGAGCAGTGCCGGATTCGCATCAAGGGTCTGAAGCGCCAGTACTACCAGGCCCGGGAGGCCTTCCACAAGAACGGGCACGCCCGCAATGTCTGCCGCTACTACGATGAGATGGACAGGATCCTCAGCAACCGGCCTGCACCGGCTATCAGCGGGGAACCGGCCTGTGTACCACTGCCAGATCCGCCCGGTATCCTACTGTTACAGCCCCCCTGCTTGGAGGAGCTGCGCCAGGACACCAGGGAGGAGGAGGAGGAGATGGAGGACGAGGAGGAACCTGCCGGGGAGGGGGGCCCCGAGTCGTCCCAAGATAACTTCACCGAGGACTCTGGGGAGGGCGCCTCCTGTTACACCGAGCGCCCCATCAAAGTGGAGGAAGGCACCAGCTTCGCCATCCCAGTGCCGCCCAATGATGGTGAGTGCACACTCCGGTAGCCTATACACCCCTCCTCCCCCGTCGCTGTGACGGGCCACCGGGTGCCTCTGGGTATAGTCACCTGGGTAGCCATGCCCTTCCTAGGGGTAACATCACTGCTCGCACTCTAATGCTTTGAGTTACACTCTAGTAATGTGTGACTTATTGTGGAACCCAGAACCTTGCTTATAATATAAATAGATGGAAGCTAAAGAAAAAGAGCATTGGAGCTGGAAGTCCCCAGAATGGGGCAGTAAAGGGGTCCCAATCTCATCTAGATTGAGAAAGGATGCAATCATTATACTCTCTAGAAGGCTTGGAGCCCCCCCTTGTACCATTTATTATCTATAATGAATATTTTATTGGGATATATGCCATACACACGTGGCAACAGATCCTTCTGGAGTGTGATTACTGCAGGGCTCTATTAATGCTAATGCTGCCCTACAGAATGAATCTTCTATAAGAGTCCATCATTGGCAGGTACATTTTACTTAACGACCTCTTGATTGCATCCTCGAGACACTTGGTGGCACCAGAGGCATTTTCCCAAGTCTGTGAGAAGATCAAGTGTATTTTAAGTTAGGCACTTAAGAGATGTGCTCAGCCATGCAGAAAAAGAGCTGAATGATGCTGATTACATGCAGGGCAACAGAAAACTGAACGTACTCACTGACGCCATATGGAGAT
Organism: Spea multiplicata; assembly: GCA_009364415.1. Lineage (NCBI taxonomy): Eukaryota > Metazoa > Chordata > Amphibia > Anura > Pelobatidae > Spea > Spea multiplicata. The sequence continues at coordinate 245,837 of VKOC01016174.1, forward strand.
CTTCACATACTCACCGTCTGAAAGGTTAGAACCTGATGCTGCATGGAAGCTCATGGATGGATAGCTGTGTACCTCGTGATTTGATTTCCACTCATCCCGCTACAAATACTTCTATTTTCCACCATTATGCGGTACCTAATAGAATGCATCTTATTTGCTTCCCATCACAGGCTATAAACCTATTCAGTCCAACATAAACCCACACGTCCCACAGCTCAAGAAATCCAAGAAGCACCATTGCAGTGTAGCCCTGGACACAATGATGGAGCGCTTCCTACAGCAGAGCATGGATGCGGAGGAGAAGTTTTACAAATACGAGGAGCAGAGACTGCAGATTGAGGAAAAGCGCCGGGAAGCAGAGCACACGCGAGAAATCCAGATGTTACAGATGTTGGGGCAAATGCTTAGCGGCATCTCTTCTGCTTCTCAGACGGCAGCTTCCAGCCATGCTAGCCCTCCTCACAGGTCCAATCTCCGAGCATACCCAGTGCCCTTTAACACGGCTACATCTGCTTTTTCTTCTCCTATAGGTATAACAGAAAAAGTCCATGTAATGGAAATGCATGCGTTCGCTGTTTTCCTTTAGAGCAGGTTGATGTTTTAAAATAAATAATTGTGGCTTTATTGGTATGGATGGCACGGTCGGTCTCACAGTTGCAGAATTATCCATGAACCTACGCCATCCATAAATCATCCGGAGAGGGGTATGTTACAGGCAAGATTGAATCAGCTCTTGAGCTGTGTGTTTAAAGTGTTCATTCTGTATGTAGAATATGGGGGGGGAGTCCTCTTTCTGCTTGCTGTTGGACACTCGCTTCTGTGTGTGTCAGCGGATCCTCCCGTGTTGCCTCCTTACCTTTCTTTGAGTTGATCTGGTATCTGACGCGGCATAAATGCAGATTTTAAAACTTGGACAACTTTTATGTGCAGTTTGCTTGAAGTTCCCCAGTGTCTGTGGCAGCAAAGACTTACATTATGTGAGTAACTGTCTTAAAAACCTCTCTACTATTTTTCTAGTATACGTTCTTGATGTTACCATGTAACTGATTGGTCATTAAGTTCTGTAAAGATTAAATAAAATTATAAAATGTTTAAGAGTGAGCGAATGTAACTTCTAATAATGTTTCTTCTCTATTTTAGATGTTTTCCCAGTGAGCTTTAACCCATGTTTTCCCATGTTAAATCCTATAGACATCAGACTTAATCTGGTTGCGCTTTCAATTTATTAGAGGGATGTGAGCAGTCTGATTTTCTCTATGCTAGTCCTCCCTTGTTATGCATACAAATTTTGTTATACATTTTAAAGTGCATCTGCCATTGAAAAATGACTGGAGGGGCTTACTTTTAACCTTTACATTGTTCTAGCCAATTGGCTACAAATATATTTGCTAAGTAAAAAGGTATTTAAAGATAAAACTCAACCCTATTCTCTCCTTGTGGTACTGATGGCATAGAGGTAAAACCCATGGACCTTGCCAGTTCTGATTTAGTGTTTCGGTGTGCACTACTGGGGGGGAATAAGCAGGAATGCTCCTGTAACTTCAAAGCGCGATGGGATCAAGATGTTAATGTTAGAACTTTTTCTGCTCAGTTTTAGAGAGATCGTTCTCTCTGCGACCGACTCGCCCCGCTAAGGACATGGAGAACATTTTTCAGCTGGTGAGGAATGTTATACCACCTCTTACTTCAAAAAAGCACAAAGGACAGGATGGGAAGATAGGCATCGTCGGGGGATGTCAAGAGTGAGTAGATGCTGTATACATTGTAAGCTCTTGTGAAAAGTCTGACTCGCCCACACAGGGTAGGAAGGTAAGGCAACCTTCCCCTGAACTACAGCAAAGGGAAAACATAGAATCATTCTGCCCATCCAGGAATGCCGTATATACTGTGGCTTCTCTGCTACAATGAAGGATATTATATCCCTGATTTACTGCTCTCCGGTTTCTACAGACAGTATACCCCCGGTTTTATCTCCTTTTTCTATTCACCCATCCAGGCTGCCCATTTCTTGACCGGTTGTAAAAACCTCACTTTTCGTCGGTCTCATCTTTGTAATACGGATAGCATTAAGTTTGTCCTGTATATATTTTATGCAACATTAAGTGACTCCTCCTTAAGATGAGTCTGTCTCATTGTCCCAATCCAGCCATGGTACAAACTGATTTCTAAGGTGTACGTTCTCTTTCACCTAAAATTGTTGGCTGCCAATATATACAGTAAGCGTCTGACAGTCTAGCTTTAGACTTTGACCTTTTGTACTTTTAGAATCCGATTCCCCTTTCCCTCGTTTTGCTTCTAATGCCTCAAGCTATACTACCCAGCTTGCTGTTGCCTTCTTTTGCACTTGGTTACATTGTTACAAACCCTTCTTGTGGCCTGAAATAATGTAACCGAATATATAAAATTAATCAGCACATCTAAAAAAAATTGACGTGATTTGGGAAGGTACCTATTAATATTAATAAGAGGTTTTGAAACATCCTAGGGGGTTAACTTGTGGGCCCGCAAATTGACTACGGGGATTATACGTGAAATATTGTGGTACAAACTGCTGAAAGTGGAGCAGTCAGTGGGAATATTCCTCTGGCTGTCAACCTAGGCCTAATAGGTTACTATGGTAACTGCATCCCTTCTGCCACTTGATGGTAGAATTGTTTTTTATATGTCTGATTTTTAGTATGACATACTAGTTGTGACAGCAGCACAAGGTTACAGCAAAGACCTTGACATATACCATACTGTTTGTTGGCAGATACACTGGAGCTCCATACTTTGCAGCTATTTCAGCTCTTAAAGTGGTAAGTACATATACAACCAGGTTTGTACGCAGATCACATGCTATTCCTGACATAACCTAGAAATAGGTCATATTTCTATAAATATTATAAGTGTATTTTGTCTGCACTTTAAGTATGTAATTTCCCCCCAAATAAGTTTGGAATAACCACTTTTAAAAATATGTAGTTCCCTTCCCTACAGCTGGCAGCAATATTTTCCTAGGATAACTCTGCTCAGGCGCGTTATATGTTCCTATAGCAGGTAAGCGCTTATGCGACGGAGCCAGTCATTTATTGAGGTGTATCTGTCGTAAACTGTTGTGCATTTGTAATGAGCAATGTAAAAACGAAATAAGACCAAAATGTGTCTCTTGTTGGAAAAATGCTCTATTGTTGCCATTTGATTAATGCTAATCCAGGTTGTGGCACGTGTTTGCAAGTGCGGTCCCGTCTGCTTACATTATACTGTTTTTTCAGGGGGCAGATTTATCCCACGTGTTTTGTACCAAAGAAGCTGCAACTGTTATAAAGTCATATAGTCCGGAGCTAATTGTACATCCAGTTCTGTAAGTGCTTTTTACAACAATTGCTGGGTATCGAGGAAATATCTAGTAGCCAGAATTATTATACTTTGTTTTGTTAATGTGATTAGTATATGGTTGTCGGTTCTGGTGTGATTTGGCACAATAGAATACCTGCTGGCAAGAGAGAACATCAGGAAACAGCTTGCTAACAGGGTCTTAAAATATGGAACATGTTTCTTGCTGATGTCTAACATTTTTGCTATTTAAACAGTGACCATCCAAATGCTGTACTGGAGATTGAAAAATGGCTCCCACGAATGCACACTGTTGTAATAGGACCAGGGTTGGGAAGAGATGAGTCCATCCTGGAAACTGCTAAGGTATTTATCAAAGACTAATTTGTTGAGAGTACTTGGTGGCATTTCTCATTCAGGTGCTAAGATGTTACCACTATAATTCTAGCATTGTAGGTAGACCATCAGAGGACATTGTGTGTCTTACATCGCTTTCCAGGATATAGTGCCACAACTCTGCATATAAAACTGTTGTTTGCTTGCAACCTTTAAGTTTGGAGAAATAATTAAGTAGAAATAACATTTAACATGTTTCTCATGTTGGCTTCACACGCTACTAGCCCACACTGGCCCAACTTTACAAGTCATTGTGAAGAAATTCTTACATCCTTTGGAAAGCTAACAATGTTTATATGTATATAAAGTATACTTTTATACTGTCAGTTTTGGGTCTGTTTGCTCACATTCAGGTCAAATTTATAGAATTCAGGAGCCAACGAGCTCGGAGTTAAATTGCAGCCGGATGGGCTTAGCAGCCATGGGTACCTGACTATGTATTTACTTTCATTGGTAGTGTATTCAGAAGAGAAGACTTTCAGACTTTTGTGGGTTATAGATCATAGTACATTTATAAATAGGTGTATTCACTACACATTATGACTTAGGAAGTGAATCCAGAGCTGGAATGGTCAACTCACCTGAAATAGGCTGACCCATCGAGTAGATTAACATTAACACATGTCAACGGGAGGAATGATATGCAGTTATACGCCAGTTTTGGTTTACTTAATGACCTGTAACTATAATTACTATACCATGCAGCAATGAAGCCAAACTGTTTAGATTTTTTCTTGAAGACGTTATAATACCACATTTGGTCCATCTTTGTTTTAAAGCAATGAATTAAACAGTGTATTAACCTTTTGTTTTGACATTGAATAAATGTCTTGGTGCCCTTAAGAGAATCAAATGCATTGCATCTAATGTAACCAATCTTACTCCTTTTTTTATTTCTAGGGCATTATTGAAAAGGCTAAATCAAAAGGCATTCCAATTGTGATTGATGCAGTAAGTATCCCGCTGGGGCGCTCCTTGTTGTGACCTCACTGTTATGTCCTCTGTAACCTGGTGTTTCCTGCCGTCTTAGGATGGACTTTGGCTTATTGCCCAGCATCCGGCCATTATTCAAGGCTACCAGAGAGCTGTGCTCACCCCAAACTTTATGGAGTTCAGCAGGCTTTACGAAGCTATGGTAACGTGTACGCTGTCTGCACTAGTAGAATGAATCCTGCTACAGTTTACACTTTAATTGGGCTAGTGGTGCTATTCCTTATACAGTTTACCAGATGTGTTTGTAAAGAGTGGATTTAATAATTTAGTAACTGGTATTTTTATTTTTGTGACCTCTGTTTAACAAACAAAGGTAGCATAAAACCTCATAATATTTTGTGGACGTTGTAATGTCCTCATCGACTAACGAAATGATCAAAATTCACATAGAAACTTATTGAAACATGTATATTCCTTGGAACAGCTAAAATGTGTAATTTTTAGAATGCAGAAAGTATACTTAAAACACGAAGGTACCCCATATTGTCTACTATAGTGTGACATGTGTTTTGTTAATCATAACACTCCAGCTCACAGAACCAGTGGACAGCAACGACCAGCACGGAAGTGTTTTAAGACTCAGTCAAGCGATGGGGAATATAACCATTGTTCAGAAAGGAGAACGTGACCTCATTTCAGATGGAGACAAAGGTTGGTGTGAGATGGACCTTGGTAGGCAATTGCTAAATATATACTGACATTGCTAATACTATGGACAGAGCTCTCTACATAGAAATACACCACAAGAGCCATCAGCCAGGGGGAGAGGTTTGCGCTTTAATTTTCCTTGCTTTCGTAATAAGAGGTATTTAATGCAACTATAGAAGAAGTAACTAGCATAATACTAATTAACTTCATTATTACTGTCCAGACTTGTTTTGTAATTCCCTTACAGTCGTGTGAAAAAGAAAGTACACCCTCTTTGAATTATATGGTTTAACATATCAGGACATAACAATCATCTGTTCCTCAGCAGGTCTAAAAATTAGGTAAATACAACCTCACATGAACAAAAGCACATGGCATATTACAACTGTCTGGCTTTATTTTTGTAGAACAAATTATAACGGGAGAAGCCAAGTAACTAAGTACATCTTATGTAGAGGGAAGAGACCTTCTCCTGGCAACCCTTCCAAACCAACCATAATTGTTCAGTCTTTTTCTAATTGCACTCTCAGGCCTGTAGAGTATCTCTGAGAATTGCACGGTCTGACCTTTCCTGGGCTGTCCACTCCTGGGAGGATTGGCAACAGCCTAGAATGTTTTCTTCTTCTGAATAATCTTTCACACTGTAAACTGATGTACTTTAAATTATTTTGAAGTGGCCTTGGAACCCACCCCAGATTGATGGGCAAAAACTTCAGCTTTTAGAGAGGAGGTCTCATTTGCTGATTATCAATTCAAAGAACCTATCTGCTACTTATCTTAATTCACATAGAAGCAGGAAGGGTATACTTAGTTTTACACACATGGCTTCTCCATTTTGCCTTTATTTCTGTTGAATAGTCATGACATGTAATATGTCGTGTGTTGTTCATCTGAGGTTGTATTTAAGTAATTTTTAGACCTTCTAAAGGAACAGATTATGTCCTGATAAGTAAAACCATGGAATTCAAAGGTGTCCTTTTATTTTTTTTTATAAGTATTAATGAAAAGAAAAGTGTGCATGTTATGCTAAACCTATCATATAATGTGCAGATGGTAATGCTGTTTTTGTTTCTAAATATACATTTTATTTGGTCACAAATCCTTCCTTATTGTCCTATTGCAGTGTTAGTGTGCAGTCATGAAGGCAGCAGTCGCCGCTGTGGAGGACAGGGAGACCTGCTGTCTGGCTCCCTTGGTGTATTGGTACACTGGGCATTTCTAGCTGGGCCAGAAAAAATTAATGGGTACGTTATCGAATATGAAACTGCTACACTGTGTTTTGTGTGAAAAGTGTATTGTATTTTTGTTAGAGCTTCATTTTTGCACTCCGTAATGGCATCATAGGTACTGATCTCTGTTTCGCCACAATTTGCTTCTTGTGTAAACCTTATTTAAAGCATTTTTTTAGTAGCTTAACCCTATGCTTTTTATAGACCAGTTGCCATAGTGACAGGGAGCTGTACTCTAAACCATTCCTCTTTTTGTCTATTCAGTCAGAATCCTTTCCTTGTGGCCGCCTTTGGAGCCTGTTCTCTCACAAGACAATGCAATCACCAAGCATTTCAAAAACATGGACGTTCAATGACCACAAGCGACATGATTTCTGAAGTTGGAACGGCTTTTAACAAGCTATTTGAGACCTAATACTACTCAAAAAGCTCTTAGTGAACACAATCGCCTAAGCTCTTTTTAAGACTTGCACAAGATCGATTTTTTATTTTTTTTTTTTCTTCAGAGCTGCATAACATGCCAGGAATATCAGTCTTTTGGTGTACAAAATGTTTTTTCTTTTTTTTTCTTTTGTAGGGAAGAAAAAAATATAAACTAACTGAGCAGCCATCCATTTTGTGTGAGACAGAAATGTACATAAAATTGTACATAAATCTGAATTACACATGGGGTGTATATTGAATTAGAAAGTTCAATATTAAAATTATTCTAATTTTACTTTGGTAGGTTGATACTAAGTCCCTATTCTTGGAGTTGCACTATTTTTGTTTTACTTAAACCTCACAGGTTTGGTTTTTTTAATCTTATAAAAACATTCATTTTTAAAAGCAGTGTTAAGCATTCAAGTGTGGTGTTCCCTTCAGAAGGTCTAGCTATACTGGACATAAAGCCACGAAATGTTGCCGGTATCGGGAGGGAGGAGGGAAGGGAGGGAGGGAGGGGTTTAAATTTTTAATAGCATCTGCTTCCCAACTTCTGGCAAGCAGTATCAGTAGGTGTATTGTGCCCGCATTCAAGTGGAAGAGTGAACTCTACATGCTTTCACCTGTCTAATGGACCATCAACTGCAAAGGGGCAGAGTCAAGTGGCCCTATTGCACGTTCCACCCTGGAAGCAATGCATAATGGGTGACTTGATATTCAACTAAATGAACAAATGTCAAAATTACAAGACAGATTGTTTCTTGTAACTCAAATTTGCAAAGGGTCAAGAGGCCAGATTATGCGATACGATATTTATGATCTAAAATGATCAGGTTCTGTGGAATGAGCTCTCTGGCATCTCACCAACTAAGTCTAGAGTAACCAATAATATCTTCAAAACTCCCCTTGTAAAAGTCATCCTAAGTACTGCAAATAATTACCACTCACCCTCTTATAAAGCCTCAGTTTAAAGAAAGTTAACAAAAATATCCACATTTAAGATTTGTGTGTACACAAACATAAGATCTTGGGTTAGAAAAAGAAAACAAGCTGTAATAATTGTCATATCCACCAAGGGGTATTACCAGAAATACAATGCACAAAGGTTTTTGGACAGATAACTTTATAGCCACTTATAAAGTGTACATTTACATAACTTCAGAGATTCTTTTTCTGGCCTTCTAGTTCCCATGTAGAAACATTGCCTCTGTCCTATGAAAGTAGAAAAAAGAGAAATCATTAACAATAATATATATATTCTGCAACAACCAGAGCATTTTTGGCAGTTTTCTTGTGTCAGTTCTGCCATAATTTACCACTCTGCAATTTAGTTCACTCTCTCATTATATATTTGTTCTACATGTCAGGACTGGGACATATTCTATTATATTCCTCTCATTTAGTCTTGTTTGCAGTAATGCACACACAACTGAAGAAACCCCAAAATAGATTCCTTTACTGTTACTGATTTGGAAACCACACCGTATACACAGGATTTTCATCAATGTAGCAAATACAAGGTCACTTTTGTTTCCCCAAATTTGGTATCCTGGGACTGTCATTTTTATAGCTGTCACAGAAACCAAAAAAATAAGTTTCATGAGGATTATTTTACAACCACGCTCTTTGTGACAAGAAAAAAGTAAGGCCATTACAAGGGAGAACTTTGATCTCCTGAACCAGGCGATATACGCTTATTGTATTTGAGAAGCCGACCAGAGTGGCTCCAAAGGTAAAAACAAAACTGCTAAAAATCCAAATAAATTGGTGGTCAGCAGCAACCCGTGCAGACAGATACCTCGTATCCATAGGTTTGGCATCCTAGGGGTTTTTGGTACCTCAAAGCCCGGATGGCAATTTTGCCATTTTTGCGCTATGTTGGTTCAACGATTATTCCCTTTTCCTGTGAATTGTGTACCCATGTAAACTATATATTGTTTTTTCAAAGAGAGATAGAGCTTTATTTTGATACCATAGTTGGATGATTAGCTGAAAATTTAGAATGAGAAATTTAGTAAAAACTAGCAAATTAGAACATCTAATTTTTGTTTTTAATTTTCCCTCTGAATCCTCACAAAATTAGGTAAAATGATGGAAAAGTTTATCAATTCAGGTGTCCTGATTTCAGAAATACCTAATTCATATAGATTTTCCATACTTTCCCAGCACCAGGGAGCATACTATAAGGTGTACAATTTTTTGTATAATTTTTATGCTATGGGTTACGGGTTTGGGGGTTGTGAACGGGGGCAGGAGGGTTATACTGGATAGATGTTATGCTAGGAAAATGGGATGTAAGGTTTTTTTACATTTTTTTTTATATATATTTTTTTTTTACACAAAAATGGTTAGCGGTCCTCTTAGGGACCTCCTGAACATGCCAGTGACGTCACAATCACAGCTCACATTCTTTTTTTATTATAATTTATATTTTATTTTTCTGTTTCAGCACGGGAGGAGGGTGAGAGACATGGTTTCTCACTCCCCTTCCCGCGATCACACTGTGATCTCTATACAGGTCCTCACAGACGTGCATAGAGATCGCAGCATCTGTGCCCTGCAGCGGATATCCCCTGCAGCGGATATCCTGTCCTCCGATGAGCTTCCGGGTTACGCCAGCAGGGTTACGTGACGCAACCCAGAAGGGAATGCCCAATCGGGCATTTGAAATGTAACAGCTTTCTGGCTTTCATGCTGGGAGCTGTTACATCAGATCGGACAGCAGAAAGCTGGCGATGCCGGCTTCTGCTGTCAGTGGGGAGTCCAGGCTGTCAAACGACTGCAAGAAGGGCTGGACGTACCCGTACGTCCATAGGGATTTCTTAATAGGCGTTTTTTGGACGTCCCGGTACGCCGATAGGGGATTGAAGGGGTTAAAGGGGAAGGCCCACGTAAAAATGTTCTCTTTGATCAGAAAATGCACTGCTGCATCCAGGAATGCAAGACTACCATTAAGAAAAAATGGTTTAACCTTTTGATGACCAGACCTATTTTTCTTAAATTGGTGCATAAAGACCAGAGCTATTTTTGACATTTTAGCTGTGTATGTGTTTTACTGTAACTTCCCTCGTTTAGTGCACCCACAAAAATTATATATTTTTTTCCCCCACCCACCTAAAACCTGCCTAAGCCACGCACCACCCAAGCCATTTTCCACCAACACTAAAGAAAATTAACCTCTTTAGTAAGTGGCGTCGGCAGGGGGGGGGCCCATGAGGATGCTGTGCCGAGGAATAAGTTTTCAGAAACCGTTCAGCTCCTCTCACTCTCCTCTGCAAGGCTTCTGCCTTGGTCGCGGTGCCGGCATTTCATGCTGAGCGCCGGTATATGACGTGTTATTCCGGCGTTCAGCAGTGAAGCCGCGCACATCGCGGCAGAAGAGAGGAAGAGGCCTTGTGATCCCACCGCGGGACTTCAACAAGTTAAGTGAACTTCAAAGGGGGGAGAGGGTAGAAAGTGAGGAGGGGGCAGATAGGGAGGGAGAGAGAGAGGGTGGCAAGAATATTGAATATAAGAGTCAGAATAAGAGAGAATGAATGGATTAATGTGTGGATGCATAAATAAATGTGTAAATATTTTGTGTGAGAATAAATGATTGTGTGAATGAATTAGTGAGTGACTGTAAAAGTGTTTGTGGGAATCATAGGTGTATTATTGATTTGTCAAAAAAGCAAAGATGGTATAAAGCAGGGTGGAGAGGACCTCTCAATGTCACGGTGCAGTCAGAAGGAGGGAAGACTGCACTGACTCTCACTGTCTTCCCCGGATCTGCAGTCAGTGTTTCTTTTTGGTGTGGTAGCGGAGGGAGTGATTGCATGCAAGGGAGCGTGCAGCGGGGCCCAACAGAAATGCTTGGGTAAGGTACAATTTTTCAACAGACGGTGCACAGACTTTGATACAGCAATACGTCGGAATAATATGTTTGGCAACAGGGTCTAATATTTATTATATTTATATATATATATATATATATATATATATATTATATATTCTTGGCAGGCAGGGGCAATATTTATATATAGGTTTTAGTGCAGCAGGGTTTAATATTTATTATAATATTGGGCAGGGGCAGGGGCTAATAATGATTTCGCACCAGGGTCGAATTTATTAATATATATTCTCCGGAGCAGGGGGCTAATAATATAATATCGGAAAGCAGGGTGTAATTTTCCCTAGATGATATCCCGGCAAGCTAGGGGCCAATTTTATATATATATATATATATAGTGTTGCTGCGCAGGGGCTAATATTAAAGAATGAAAAACAGGTCCAGTGCGGCTGTTATTTTGAAATCATATTTCAATCACGTTCTTTACTTCAAAGAGATAAGTACATATTATGTAGTTAAGAATGCACGGCTAACGCATATATGTGTGTGTACATATATATATATATATTATATAGTGCAGTGGGGTCCAAGTTTTTTCTGCAGTGGGCCACTTCATAAGAAATGTATGTGTGCATGGGCCACACATTTTTCACTGAGAGAAAATATGGCTGTTTAGCTTTCTAATGCACAACAATACAGGGTTAATTCGGCAAAATGCCAAAACAAAAAAAAAATGACCGAAAATAATCATCCGCAGGGGCCCTGCTGCTTCCCTGTGTTCCTCAGCAGCGTCTCTTGCTCTGTCAAGGGGACGCAGTAACCCAGCGGAGCCACGTGCATGCGCATCACCTCACGTGACTCCGTTCCCGTTACCCTGGGCAGGTCAAGAGAAATTCAAACAGACTGCGCACAACGTAGATGGAGACAGAACCCCTGCGAGCGGCACTGAAAGATCTGCAGTTCAGGTAAGAGTGGGGAGGGGTGTATAAATGAGTATACGTGAATGAGGGAATGAATGTTTGTGATGAACGAATATGCATGTGATAGCATGGATGGGGGCAGGGCACAAGGAGGCTGTAGGCTCAGGCATACCCAGATTCCAGCATTCACTGGCTGCCTGTGCATAATAGGAGTGTGATTGCTGTTAGCAATCATATATATTTAATATAGCAATGACACTCCTATCACGCACAAGCAGCCACAGTAGCAAAAGCTAGCAGAAATTACACTTTTATCATGTCTATTGGTAATACTTACATTTTTGTTTTTTATTTTTTCCTACTCTCCTCCAGTGTGATGACCCTCTCCTTGCCCCGAGGAACACTTTCTGTGGGTCTGCCCCCTCGAACATCACGTGTTCAAAGCTGCATAACAGCTGCTTTGAACTTCGCAGCTGAACAGCTGCTTTGAACTTCGCAGCTGGGCAGCTGCTTTGAATGTGGTCTGCTGGCCCTCGGACCGGCAGACCACCGCTTGAGCAGGACCGGCCAGTCCACACCTTAAAGTCTAGTGGGCCGCACTTGGACACCCCTGATATAGTGTATATGTACCGTTTTAAATAATTGGCCCCCATGTGCCCCCCCCCCCCAATATGAAAGCTGGAGACGCCACTGCCTTTAGTACACTAAATTATGTAGAGAGTCCTGTAAAATGTAATTAAAAAGACTGTAGAGTCAACAATGTTTCTCTGCCTCTCTTGCCTTACAAAAGAACTGAGTAAGAGAGGAGTAGAGCTAACATTCAAAACATTCATTTTCTGTGATGCAGGCCGTGTGCTCGCTGTGATTGGTCATCACGTCGATCACAAGGCCAGAAGTAAACACATTGGCTATTGGTGAGAAGAACTGCAGCAAAAGTCGCGCTTAAGACTTTTACTAAGGATGTTCCATGCCGTCACGTGGTCGGCGTCGCATCGAACTACATGACGGCAGGGAACTTCCTTCCACCGTCAACAGGTTCATCTCGTTGCAATAGACCTCCTTTATCTGCAGACTTAGACGCTGTAATTTTGGGTGACTTTTTCTGCACAATCACCACACTGAGCTGATCATTTGACAATGCTAATGAAGTCCTTTATTGCATAGACTTTGTGTTCCACTGATAAACAATGAGCCATTGCATTGTCTATTACAGGCAGTATGATAAGGAGTCAGTTTGTCTAGTAGATTGGATGAGGTATGGGTTCTTAGCCCACACATGTGAAGTGTTGAATCTCTTCTAAGCGTGCAGTTTGCTACCTTAGCCATCCATTACAATACAATACAGCAGTGCATTAAAGAAAAGTTTTAACTAACCTTAATATTAACCCCAAAGCCAGCAAGATCTTGGCGTAAAGCATCACAGGCCTGTAACAGAGGCTGTCTTTCCTTCAGTATCTGCCTTCTCCTCTCCTTCCGTCTCTGTCTTTCTTCCAGAGACAACATGGCTGCTTCTGTCTCAGTCACAGCATCATCTGTACTGATGGCATAGCTGCGCACCTTGCTTCTAAAGGTAACAAGCTCTTCTAACACGTTTTCAAGAAGGGCAGAACTATTGTCTTCTGTAGCCACCTAATACAGAATGTGCAAAGAAATAAGCATCAAGGTCCCATCTGCCAGCTTGCATACGGGGCTCATAGTTTTATAAGGGGCCCGTTCTCCAAGAACAACGGTGTTAGGCCTGTATAACTTAGGCTAGTTGCAAAACTGGTTACAAGCCACCTGCCACCTTGTAAAATACTTTCTCTTAACCCACTAGATGCTTCGCAACAGGTGATAAGATTAGAGGGCAAAGGATGTATTGTCACTGTCACAAGAGGGGGGTGGAGGGTACATGGTTTAGTTAACAAAGCCCTGACTGTAGGTGAGAGTGATTCCCATCGCTTCAAGATTGACCTTTATGAAAAAAATAGTTGGTCTTCTCTGCCTCTGCTATGATAAGCCTGAAACACTTATGGGCAAAGTGCTCTCATACAAAGAAGAGGAAGGAAATGCAGGCAGCGGAACATAAAAAAGTGATAACATTTAGAAGGTGATCTCTGACTTTGCTGGCAGACTAGATAATTGGTTTATTTTGCACTAAAGGCTCTTATGTTATTCAAATGATAAATCCCTTTTTATGTATAAAACATTCTGGCATAGTTTTGAAAGCAACCAATGCAACCAATGTAATGCTCCTGCTGTAGAGGCTATTTTATTGGCTGCTTTGGTGATAACACCACTTCATATCTAAAACCCAGTGCTTCTCATCATATTTTCCAAGCTACTGCCAGGGGTAGCAGGACTTCCCCAAACAAAATATTATGGACAACAAACTTTGTTTCATTGAACAGCCTCCCCTCAGAAGCGGCAGAGGCTAATATAGTGAGGGAATTTAGACATGGCTGGGATGGCATAAAGCGATCCCGAATCAAAGACAAGAAAGAAGACCGAGGGTTGAGTCTTGCAGCAAAATAACATAGGTTTATGCAATAATATAGGGCATGGCATTGCCATTTCTCTTGGTAAAAATCTGAGTATCAGACTGTTTACCTGTCCCATCTATGTAATTTACATACATAGGTTTACTTGGACTTAACATTATTGAATTAAAACAGTTAAACCCTCTTACCGCTTTGTGTTTCACGGAAATCCCCATTGTGTCCAAAAACTGCTCGATGTAAGAGACTATGGCAGCGTATACCAGAGTGCTTCGGGGAGCGTAACTGTCCTATAACAGTAAACATGGCAATAGTCAGCACCTGAGAAGTGTCTTTGAATGCACGTATCAAAGTGGATTAAGCACAAGTCCTGTTTTAACATTTCAACTTCACAATGCATCATGGGGGTCCAACATCTGCTTACGCCTTAGGCAGGGTTACGCTGAGGATAAGACCTTTTTGGAATGTCCTCACCTTAACTATACATGATTCAGGGTACCACAGCCCTTCACACAGGAAGAGCTCACTGGACCTTCATAATGCTGAGCGAAATGTTTGACTTACCTGCAAACTGGGTGAATGCGCCTATTCTTCTTACAGCCACCATCAAGTAATACACCGGACCTGGTTTTCACATATTCTGACATAATTTCTAAGCTTCATGAAATATACCCTGGCTTGTAACAAAGTTCTCTCAATACATTTTCTATTTTATTATCCAGTATTTCCTCCAGGGTATGTATGTCAAGGATGAATTCCTGTTTTCATTCAGCTTACCTTCCTATATTTTTCCACAAGAACATAAAAGACAAGCTTTTGAGAGTTTTCATCTCTTCTTCAGTCTTGAAGAGAGGAAAACTATTGAATGCTTACCTTTTAAATATCATGTTAGTGTTAGTCAAATAAAAAAGGCATTGCATACTGAAATTCTGTTTTTTTACATTATATATATTTTTTTTTTAAAAAAAAGCATGATTAAAATGCTATATTCATCCCAACAATGCTTTACATGCATCAGAGTTACCATTGCAGTAGCTTTATGTATCTCCTCAACACCCACTTGTGAAGTAGAAGTGAAACACTAGCAAATGCTTTGGGGGAGACAGTATTCACATCATAGCAACATAATTACCGAAAAATCATCATCCACATTGTTAGAGGATGGTGTATAATCAGACTCGGTATAAGGTTCAAACTGTGGGGCTTTTCATGAAACGATCTCAGCTGCTAAAGCATATGACATGGTGGGAAGCAAAGATAATGTCTGGGTGGATGAATGCTCAAAATAAAAGGCATACAGGGTTATTTTGTATGTGTGGGGCATAGAAAAACACAAGTAATGGTTGCAGTGCCTAGAAAAGAATTCATCTGCAGCCTGGAGAGACACAACAGATCTACAAGTGCTCCCCCTTCCAAATTACAGATCCACGGATGTTACAAAAGCCTAGCTCTAAGCAAAAATGAATTCAGAGCAACATACGGTGTATTTTTCTGATTGCTGCCGAGTGGACAGCTGCCATCTTTAGATTATACCCTGATGGGTTACCTTGGAAACAGCCTTAAGCTGTCTGTTGCCATGGTGAATGAGGTCCATAACTGCATCGACAGCTCGTGGGGTGTCAAAGTCATCAGCAAACGCAGCCTTAACGTTTACTTTTGTTTCATTCAGGCTTTGATGAGAAAGAGACTTGGTATCAGCACGGGAACACTGGGATATTTCAGACACTGTGCCTTGTTATTGTGTGATTGGCAGTAACAGCATTTTATTCCATAACTGGCATCATAAGGAAGGTAGCGAGACCCGAAAAAGTGCTTTGTAACTCTGGAAACTAATTGGCTATTACACACAAATTGCGAGCAGTAAATCATCCCTAGCAAAATGTAATAAGTGGTTAAAGAACAAAACATAACAACATGTGCTTACTCAGCGGTAACTCCAATTTGAATGCTGTAACCTAAATAAGTAAAAGTTTTACAGAAAGAGTATGCATAGCATGGTAAAATATTCAGTGCATGTAGCTAGTATGAATTCTGCAGTGAAACTAATAGTAAAAGCCTGTTTCTTTGGTTGGCATTTACATGTAGTGGTAGCAGCAGTAATAACACTTTACTATACTATCACAGCTCTACAGATCTAGATATACTGATCATATATTCCTATAACCAACTACGCACACATTTTTGAATATAGCACCCAGGCCAAAACTGTCCAACCAGTTTCAACAAATTAAATAAATAAGTGATATTTAATTAAATTAAAAGCTGATCAGGCTGCTTACACAATACAGTAGCAAGTGGCTGGATGCTACACCTCTACAGTCAGTAAAAGTGGCCAGGTGTAGGAACGTATAGCACGGTGGCCACGCACTGGCAATTTTGAGAATGAACAATGAAATTAATGGTGAGGTAAAAGGATCAGGTTCCTAAACACGATGCCCCACTTGTAAACACTTTCAGTGACTGGCCTTAGCTTCTATCTTTCATAAAAGAGGTGAACAAACCTGGGGACAGATGACTATGGCACGTATGTGTTTCTTAAAATATTAGAGAAGGAACATGCAATACAACACCTTTATGACTTAGAATTACTGTAGATGAAAATGTAGTTCAGGTACAAAAATGAAACCACAGAAATTGTAGCGTGGTACAAACAGAGGTTTAAGCACCTGTTACCTTTCCCATAGTATGGCTTCTTGTACAGGCTGGCAAATCAGCTGTCCTTTCACGTAAGAGCGTGCATCATTAAGAAAAGAGG
This sequence comes from Spea multiplicata, assembly GCA_009364415.1. Classification (NCBI taxonomy): domain Eukaryota; kingdom Metazoa; phylum Chordata; class Amphibia; order Anura; family Pelobatidae; genus Spea; species Spea multiplicata. Next base: position 262,822 of record VKOC01016174.1, read on the forward strand.
AGATAGTCTGCAGGGTGGTTATTGAGTCCTGCATGGATTCCTTGCTGTATTCCACAGCTAAAAATAAAATGTATATGAAATATTTTCTAATTGTAATTAATGGCGGGCACATTTTTATATATGGGACAAGCATAATGAGGTCAAGGACAATGGGGCTGGCTTTTTTTTTTAATATTTCAAAACTACTGAGCAATATGTAACTAAATGTTACTAAAAGCTTGTTTTGTATATTATATATATATATATATATATATACACACACACTGTATATGCTTTAATGTTCTCTTATTCACAAATGACCTGTTTTTGAAAGCTTGTACCTGATTGATATCTGGAACGCAGACAGAACATTCTGAACTGGTCAGGAGAAAATGACTTTAAATACTCCTGTAGGGAAAAAAACAACTTTTAAGCTCATTTGCTGCAGTCTTCCATTGCACACTTTCCAGGAAATTATCGATTTCCATACATAGTGAATGCGTGTTGCTCACTTTGGACAAATATTGTTCTTTATATACATACAGCAAGTTCTGAACCATATATTCAGCTGAAAAGGATCACTGATCAATATTCTCATTATGCAATTATGCCAAATACCGTTAACGAGCCTAGCATCAAAATCTTCATTCTTTGAAGAAGAAACTGCAGTTCGCACAATCAAACACACCAGCGTCTCTTAGGCTTTGCACTTATCTCGGATTTTAAGATATAGATCCCTATTTGCGCTCCTTGACCCAGTATACGACCAGATTGTTATCATTATGTGTATGTATTTAAACATTTATTACTAATAACTTGTGAACTAATAAGGATTAGGTGGACCTTCATGCTAACGTTGGCAGTGCTGGACTGCTCACAACACTGGGATGCTGAGAGTCCCAAATCTTCCCTGGAAATTAGAGCTAAGGGTTAGACGAGTCCCACAATCAACACATTTATTGCTTTCAGAAAACAGAGAGTTAGAAAGTGGTCTTATCGCCATGGCAACCAATGGGATAGTCCTGTTGACCGGGACATTCCATGGTTTTTACGATAAGATCACTTTTTAAATGTTGCACAAGAATCACTTTTTCCAAACATGACCTTCATTATGAGATAAAATATAAAACATTAGTTAACTTGCACTCAGAAAACAAACTATACCTTAACAGTGATGTAGTTTTTCAAGGACTTTGACATTTTTTCTTCATTTCCCTTCAAATGTAAATGTCCTAGGAAGAACAAAAAAAACAATTTCTTCATCTGGAATAACATTAATACATTTTACGGCTTAAAAGTAAATTATACAGCGTTGGCCTTTATTCGGAAAAAAAGGACAAGTACTGGGAAACACTAAAAAGATGATAAATGAAAATGATATCATAGACTGTGAAATAAAGGAGAAAAATACACATTAGAAGCAAGGTAAAGAAGGGTCATGAGAAAACACTTAAATGTGCAGTCATCCCCAACTTTCTCAGGAACCAGGCAAAGAAACTGTGTCCTTGTTTCTGTCAAACATTGCTTGGCCCCATGATGACAACATTTGTGTAGATGAATACATTCAGTCAGGAGCTGAGGAGCGGGCTTGTCGGTGGCTTGTGGCTGGGTTTATGTTAAGCTCAGTAGCACTGGCACCCGTCATACAGATCTGCAGAGAATGGCGGCATATTGGAGCCCATGGATTTAACATAAGATGTGTTCCTTCAAAAAGCTACACCAAACTGCTGCAGAATCAGGAAAAATACATTTAATGAAATGCTATTAAAAATCAGGGACCTCATTAACAAACATGTCTCATTCCAGTGCCTGAGACTCACACCTTTCTAAGAAAAAATGCATAGAACCATTTGAGACTCAAAGCTTCTGAAGTAAGACTGAGTCACACAAGCTTTTAAGAGACCAGAAATATTTTCTTCAAATGCAACATGTGGCACAAGTAACATTGCTGTAGTTCATACCAACCAAGTCATGTAATAATTACACACCTTAAACTATTTCCATAATGATAGCAACACAAGAATGATAATGATTTCAGCTTTAACACTGGGTACCAAACAGAATATTCACAATCATTGCCCCCAGAGAGAAAATGTTCTTAACTCCATGTCTCCTCCTGGTGGTTTATATATATATAATATATATTATATATATATATATTCTAGTCAATGTTACACAAAATACATTAAAGAGCACATATAAGAAATATTAAAAGCAAAAAATACTGCCATCTTCTTTTTCTTCTTTTTAAAATGCTGTAAAAAGAACAGCCAAAATATTTTTACATACAGTCTACATGGCGGTTTGCATGTCTCTTTGTTATGCAATAAACACAAATGAGTTATAGATTCAATATGTACGCTAATTAGCAATGTAGATCGTTGAGAATATTCGCATGGACTGGTGTCTACTAATGTACCCAAAGGTACAGACTGAAACAAACAGATGACATAACATGTTACATCAGACCACTGGTGTACTTACCTGAATGAAGGAAATAATTCCCCCATCCCGTGCTCTGATGATAAGCCTCACATTGGGCAATCTCGTTTTCATGATGTGGGAATGCTAGATCGATCCCACCCGTGTGAATGTCAAGATTTTTCCCAAACACGGAACTACAAGAAAGAAAGTAACACAAAAGGATAAAAAAAATATTTTTTATGCATGTCACGCCAATTTGTGTAGTACATACATGGACTTGCTAGCTGGTAGAGATGGCATGGCCAATTTCAGCATGAGAGGTGTTAATTTGATTGTATAGGCATGTGGTGCACTCTCTTTGAAGCTAGGACTCCAACCAGGGCCCTCTGCAATATGTGAAATGTTACAGATGAGTTGCCTCTAAGTCTAGCTTCAATGTAAACTGATTGACTAATCCACCATATGCCTGGATCCCCTCATAGATAGTGGATTCTTTTGATATGCTAAGTGACCATTTCTTCCAGGTCCATATCCAAAGCCTACATCAATAATAACCCAAAGATTCATAATCATATCTCCTTTAGCACACATCTAGAACAGGGAACGCACACCCCACAAAAAGAATACAAATATGGCTAGTGCAACATAACCTGTTTAGAAGAAATTGTGAAGTGTTCCCTTGATGGTTGATCTTCACACCTTGCGGAAGTGTTAGTCAGTGTGTAAATGTATTGTGCTGGAGTCAGTGTGTGTATACTGTAGCAGCGCTGTGTATGTGTGTATATGTATAGTGCGAGAATCAGTGTGTGTGTAAATGTACAGTGCCACAGTCAGTATCTCTACTAGGGCTGCAACAACTAGTCGATAAAATCGATAATAATCGATAATGAAATTCGTTGGCAACGAATTTCATTATCGATTAGTTGAATCGATTATTATCGATTATAAAATGAGGGTTTTTTCAGAGCAAACGCTCTGAAAAATCCCCCTCATTATATAATCCGTTTCACTGACTCACCGTCTCACAGCAGCAGCTCCTACTTACTCCCCCTCCCTGTAATCACCGTGACAACTGGCCCCGCCCCTTCCTTCTCCAGGCCAGAACCACATGGCTGTGACACTCATCTAACTGTAAGTATATGTGTGTGTGTGTATATATATATATATATATAATGTGTATGTATATATAT